>JAQFXL010000863.1:0-15778 GCA_034693445.1 Edwardzetes edwardsi | reverse complement strand
ATAAATTTTGATATTTTCCAAAATGGTATTCAAATCCCTTTCAAAAGACAATTCATTTGCAAGTCTTTGGTTTTCTTCTCTCAACTCATCGAAGATATCGTTGACTAAAATTTCACTCATTTTTGTAAATAATTTTTTTGTGTTATTGACTCAAATAAGTTCATTAATTAAAAGGTGAATCAGTTTTAAGTAAAATTATTGACTATTGAGTGAACATAAAAACCTGATGGATGTCGAGTCACATGTTGCAAAAAAGCGCACTTGCAAGGTGGTCATTGTAACTGGTCAATTTAACTGTGAGGTGTTGGCACAGGTTTTGCAGGTACGCACAAATGATGACTACATAACTTGAGTTTGGTGATTTTATGTCAAGATAATTTATTTTTTCTTTGCGGCAACGTGTAATAATTTGTGCAAAAAATGAACTTGCTAGATTTGATTGTGATATTTGTCATACTAATTGTGAGTCCCATTGAGGGAGTTATTAGACAGACATAAACACAACAAAACACATAAACATTGAATAACTCTATTATTAACTCAAGTTTTTTACATAAACTTAAACCTGTTTTTAATCATTTCTTATATTTATTTAAATTGATTTTAATATAAATTTATTGTTATTTATATTGCGGTTAATATTTGTTTAATTTAATTGAAAAATCTAATGAAAATTCGTAATCAAAGACACGAATCGTTGAAATCAAATGAAAAAATGGTAACGAAATCAGTGGAGAAAAGACATAAAATATTTGTTCATTTGTTGACATAATTATTGATAAACTGATTGACAGACAAATCAAAGCCCAATATAACGACAATCGTTGGCCAAAATGAGTGCGACTTCGATGTACTCGGAGTGGTCTGTGCTTCGGGTGGTCGACATGTGTGAGACATGTCGGGTATCAGTATTGCACAAAATGCCACAAATCAATGGCACACTTCTTGTTAACTCTTGTGTCAAACCATTAGCTCAGATGTTAAGCAATAGTAACAACAGTTGTGGTGTCTCTCCAAACATCAGCTCTGGTTCTGAAGCCAATGATTTTCTGCAGAACGACAGAGACGTTCTCTGGATTATGGAAGTGATCTGTTATGGTCTGTCTCTACCATTGTCTTCACCCGAACAGCACGAATGCGTCAGAGATTGTGTCCACTTATACTGCGAGTGGTTATGCGCTCTGAGTTCACAATCGGCCAAATCTAAAGCCATTCCTTTCCCAATAAGAGACGACCCAAACCTCTATTGTCGTAAAATATTGGAACACATTTACAATATCTTTACTCCGCGTCAGATGACTGGTAACGAAACCAATCTTCAAGAAGTGCTTCAAAGACAAGGTGTGTTATGTCATCGACTGTTGCGTACCATTGAAACCATAGCACACGACGAACACAATCTTATGGATAGACAGACCTGGGATTCACTTCTGATTTTCCTGTTAGCCATTAATGACACACTGCTGTCACCACCGGTAGAGACTAATGACATCGGGACCCAACTGTGCGAACGAATAATAAGTGTTTTATTTGAGATTTGGTTAATCGCTTGTTGTCGTTGTTTTCCGTCGCCTTCTTTTTGGAAGACATTCCAACACTTGAGTATCGGTTGGAGACACAGACCGGCGCTGATCGACAACTGGAACCGAATAAACTATGCGTTGACTTTACGTTTAGTACAGTATATGTCTCCACATATTTACGACATTAACGCCAATCAGCCCTCACTTCAAAGGAATTTCTTGAACGCCATTTTGGATCAGATGAACGAAGAAACGCTCAAACAATGTTGGTATCGATTCTTGCATTCGATTGGAAATCCCGTTGACTTGTGCTCACCTGAAATAATAAGCAAAACAGATAAGTTTTATCACAGCGCCTGTGCCTCAGAGAATGTGGTGGACCCCCGACAACATCCCTGTCTCTACAATTTGCCGCATATTTTCTACAGAGCTATGAAAGGACTGTCTATACTTGTGGACACCTTTTTGGGAATACCCGTTGCTGTGGAAGAGATTGACGCCGATATATATAAGTCGAGCACATCTATAGCACTGTCTTCGACCAGTTCTGCTCAGCCACCGCCCACTCCTCCTGAGCGACGTAAACCGACGTTCCCACTGACAATAAATAAAGCGCCGAACAAAAATCTGGGCTCTAATAGAAGTCTTCAGCCGAACAAAATAGAACCGATTGTCAATCCGTTGCCAACTATTACTTACCCCTCAGTTCATGACTATGTTTTACCACCGACTCGACCAAAGTCTACATCAATTCTGGATATATTAGGGGATTGGCTCTTCCAGTCGGCTCTGTTCGGCACAGACCTCAAAGAACAAATAGAAATCCAAGAAATGAGTCGTTCGAATAGCAGTCAGTCCTTCACTCAGTTAAATGACTTACAGCGCAAACCGTCAGCAGCTTCTGATCGCATACTTATTGAAACCCTTCCACTTCTGGGGCCCGAAAGCTTCGAAGCGGGTCAGGCGGAGGCCATCGGAGCGCTCTGTCGACTGTTTTGCTTCAAAAAGGCTGACGAAGAGATTTCACTAATGCTTAACAAACAGTCACATCCGGCCCTTCAGAAGGTTTTCCATTTCATTTTCCATGACATTTATTGACTCATTAATTGATTGCTTATTTTGATTAACATTTCGCATATTATTACACAAATTCCAGGATAGGATTGTTATGATTAGTGATGACATGTTTTCAAATCATATTTCAAACTAAATTCAAAGTTCATTTCAAAAGTACTCCGTTTAGTAATAATCGGGATTTCAATTATTTACGCAAATTTGGGCCAAAAATGAGAAATAGATTTTCGAAGCTTTTTTCAGTTGGATCAGCGTTCTAGATGAGCTAGCAACATTTATCATATTTATTACTCAATTAAGTGAATTCTTTGACTATGAGTTCAATTTAAAGCTCACTTCAAATATGTGTCAAAAGAAAAATAATTGAAAAATTCAATTAAAACAGTTTTGAAACGAAATGAAAGTCGAAATCAGTGTTTGTCTCACATTTGTCTCACTTTGATTTCAGGTCAAGAATTATATAACGCGTTTCCATTTAGTACTTCAGTACGGGTTAGCTCTCAAAGAGGTAACTGTTCGCCAAATTATTGTATGTTTTGAATGACTGACTAATCTGTCTAAACAGCCGCTTCGCCGTCAAATCCTGGCCAGTATTTTGATAAACTCGACCAAAATCTTCGAAGTGGATCTTCCCGGAGGCAGTCTTTTGATTCCCCATTACTTAAAAGCTCTGGAGATATATCTGATCCCAAAAGAAAAGCTAAAGTATTGCTTTCAGAAACTCTATGAAAAACTTATATTTTGTTTGAATGACAGCTCAAAACCTGACGTCGAGATCCGCCGCTCGTCTATCAAACTCTTATTATCTTTATTTTCATATCCGTTGCACTTCAATGAACTTCCCATTAAAGGTAATGTACGACCACTTTCTTCATTGTGCAAGTTATGAAAGAACTCAATGCAGGACTGGTCACCATTTACTGACCAATTCTAAAGTTATTCTTCTAAAGACTGTTTTTACCCACAGTTGTAGAGATCATAAATCGGGATATCAATAACTTTTTAGGTTCGGGCAGAAAGAAGGGAAGACACTTAAAATAAATTTTTAGATCAGTCATTCTTTGGATCAATTTGCCCTTGATCACAAATATTATGCGATTCAGTAATTCTGTTTTCATCTTATTTTATTGATTATTACCCAACTATTAGACACATTGAGTGAAACGCCTTCGACAACATTCCAGTCTCTGCGGCCCCGACTCATCAATTTGTTAATTCAGGCCCTCTCTGGAGAAACTGATTCGACAAATGTTCAGATGATTTTAGGTAATGACCAACACTTCTATCGTTTAAATCATTTTTCTCATAATTCAATCAATTTTAGGCGGTTTTCTTCTTATGGTTTCTGACTCTTCAGTTAGCGATTCGTTTGTTTCAAATGATTCCGATAATAGTGTCGATACGATAACTACCAATTCATTCAATGGTCAGTTCTGTTCGGTTTTATTTATTACGATTTTTTGTGTGTTTTTGTCGAATATTAATGTTTTGTATCGAAATCGAATGTAAACCAAATTCAGAGCACTTGAGATCAGAATCTCCAGGACTTCAATTCGGTCAACACTTCTCGTTCGGTCAAACCAGTTGTGAGTCGAGTCTGGTCTCCTCTGATATTCCGTTTTCAGACGACGGCAAAGGAATTCCTGGTATTTGAGTGTTTGGAAGGAAACACAAATCTCTAATTAAGAATTTTTTCGATCGATTCTATGGCATGGCTTAAGACATCTCTTATCTATTGATTCAATCTTTTTATGTTTTCAAATGCTTTCAAAAAATTCCTCAAAATTTGTTAATATATTCGAGTTATTTATGTTTAGATACGACGAAAGGTCTGTTCGGTCGTTCGCTCTTCCATGTGGGACAAGTGCTGAACAGGTGTCGCGACAAAAGCCAATACGATTCCCACGTTTCGTTGGCAGCTCTGGAAGTACTGTCAGCTATCGCTCGAATCCATTTGTCGAACGGCTCTAAAAGTCCTCTCTATTCGAACTGTTTTATTGAATGCAAAGACACAATAAAACAGATATTTTCGTTCATTGAGAGTCAGTGCGAAAAACCGGCGCCATTCCACTCAAAAGACCTACATTCCACTATTGTAGCCGCCTATCAATGTCTGGCCGTTTGGTTCCACGAACACTCGCATCTCCTCAAAGACAAAGAGTGTATATCTATGCTCTTCGAAGTCATAGAATTGGGAATTTCGGGATCAAAGTCCAAAAAGAATGGATTTGTCTTTAAAGCGGACAAACAGCTAAAACCTGCGTCGATGAGAGTGAGAGAAGCGGCGGAATCATTGCTCACACTTCTAATGAATCACTTCGGTTACTGTCCTCCGAGTCCCTGTCCGCCCAACTCTATCATTGGTTCAGCTCTTATTGAAGAGACCAACCTTTTAAAGTATATGTCAATCGGGAATAACTGGACGCCTGAGTCAGCCTGTGATCGGTTTAAGTACTTCGTCAGCGATAACCTAATAATGTTAGCCATTTTGGATCAGCCAAACGATAAGAATACCGTTTGCATAATTCGGTCGCCTTTCGGCAAATATTGCTGGTCTTTCCGTTTCAAACAATTTCCCCGTAAACACAACTATAGGCCGTCAACCGAACCTATGCCTCGACCTCTGCCTAAGTCTGACATTAATTCTATGCCATCGACTCAAACCTTTCGTCATTTTCCCGAATCGTTGGACAAAATAAAAATGACTAAATTGTGAGCATTTTTGTCTTTTATCTTAACTTTGGATGTAATTAATGTCCATATCTTTCAGTGACTGCATTGTTCCAAATCTTCAGAAAATGATCGCCGAATCGCCAGAATTCAAGTCCGACAACGAAATTATGTTAAATATTATCGATAAAGTGGAGAATCATATGAAGTATGAAAAACAAAGACTCAATAGAACGCCTTCATTGGGCAGAACCACAGAATGTCGGGAACCGATGGCAGCGACCGACTTCGAAGCGGCGCGACTTATACTCTCGCACTTCAGTTTCCTTTCTTTCGAAACTCTTCAGGTTTTTACTCAAAAATGTAAACTCAATTTTGATTTTAATTTGTTTGATGTGAAGGACGCCCCTCCGGGACAGATGATTCCATCACTCATTGCGATCAACAATAAAAGCACAGAATTCGTGTCTAATCTTAAAATTCTGGACTCGTTATCGAACCGAACGAGTGATACAGTGTTTGTCTTTTATGTGAAGACTGGCGTTAAGAACGCCGACGATATTATGTCCTCTAATAAGACCCAAATCGCGTCTAACACTCGTTTTAGAGAATTCGTTCTCTCACTCGGATCTATAGTTGATGTTAAGACACATTCGGGGTGGACCGGACATGTGTCCACTTCTTGGAAGATATTAGGAGAGGACGCGAATCAAGAAGAGAACCAAATGATGTTTGACGGCAAAAAGCATGTCCTCTATTGGGCTGACGTCAGTCACGAATTAGTTTTCATTCTTCCTTCGAGTTTCTCGAATGCAGCCGAAAATTTGGCGGACAATTCTTCACTCGATGGCGAACATAAGCTGAGGGCTATCAGTGATCTTAACTCAGACGCCAGATCAGTGTCCAGTCTTAGCGATGACGGAAGCAATCATTCGAAGATTGTTTCTGAAACTGAATCGACCAGAAATAGTCTCCGCCGGAGGTTTCGAAATCAATTCCATCATAACATTGGATGTGACGTAAAAGTACTTATATTTTGGATGGAAAGCGCTGACGACAACTACGACCTTCCAATCAGTCAGTCACTCATTTAAACCATTTCATCGATTTTTCAATATTTGAATCTCTCTTTCAGACACATTGTTATTAACAACGGGTACTGGAGTTGAGTCCAATTTGAGTCTTTGGAAAGACTTTGTCCTTATACTTATCAATCCATTAAAGAACGGACTCTTCAGAATCACTATTCAGGGATCCACCGGACGGTTAGCTTTGTTTAGAATTTGAGACGTTATACTAATATATATTGTTCTGATAGGACGGCCATATTTCTACCCCTAATCGATGGAATGGTTGTCAGTAAACATATTTTGGGAACTTTTGTCCGCTCGACTGCACTAAACATATGCAGACGCCGTCGTCTCGATGCTGACAGGTATTACCCCTAATGTTTTAATGACTTTATTGATTTTTTTTTGTGGGAACGCCATAGTTTCCAACCGCCTCACGTCAAGAGAAGACTGAAAATCCAAGAGATTGTCAACAAATACCGTCTTTTATTACCCGAATCTGAATTTTACAATTCGTTATTCACTTCGAAATAGTCTATCGAATCGTTAATCAAATACTTTTCATATCATATAAGAACTGAAAAACTATTTATTAAATTAAATATAAAATAATTATATATTTATTAAACAAATTTTTAAAAATGATTTTTTCGTGCAATTAATGAAAACCAATAAAAACATTTTTAACCGAATTTTAATGTTTCGTTTCATTCGCTGAAAGAAAACTCTAAGAATTGGTTCCATCGGTCGGCAATCATTTGCTTGAATTCTGTCCAAAAGACTATAAAACAAAAGGTATTCAATGCGGTTGATATGATCATAACATTAACCACTAGCACCTTGCAAAATTTGTCCAAAAGTCTTTCGAACAAATATATTGACAAACACTTGTGTTTGAATACAGCTTTCAAAACATAAACTCCGAGAACTTGGGAACAAATCATAACAAAACAGATGTGCATCAGAACCAAAAAGTTACCCAAAAATAGATGGACGTCTTGTCTGACGAATGTCCAGAAATGTGGTCTTTTGACAATCAATTGACATCTGTATGAAGAACCGCATACATGACATTTGATTCCATGAATGGTATTAATCCACGACAACAGACACTGTTTGTGTACATATTTCATAGAACCGGAACAATCGCACGGACTTATCATTGAGTCCTGTCTGACGGTGTCATAACATATTCGGCACTCATTCTGTTCCGATTCTGGTTTGGATTCATATTCGGCACTCATATTCACAACTCTTTGTCACAAAAGAGATTTCATACTTTTTTTGCCAAATATTTTACGTGAAAACAATTTTATTCTTCAAATCAATTGTTGAATAAATTGATACAAATTTTGAAACAATTTTCAGTAAAAATATATATAATTTATAATAAAATAAAAAACATTTCGTCAAAAATAAACTCAAGAATCAGTAAAAACTTCTGAAATTCATTTTTATACTGACATTAATTGAAATAGCAATCAATTGACCATTAATTCAATTGTCGGTTGTCTTCAATCAATCCATAATTTTTTGATCGAATCTTCGCTGGAATTCCTCACATTTTCTATGGTTTTTATGACTGAATCCAACAATTCTTTGTGTAATTCGTCTTCAGGTTTGTTGGCATCGATTATCTGAAATCAAAACAAAATTAAGATCTGATTGAAAGGTCTGAAAGCCTTACTTTCCAGTCCTCTTCTCTCAACTTTTCGTAGTTTTGTCGAACTTTTTCCTGAAATGTCTTCGTTTCGTATCTCTCGTCTCCGAAACCATTTCTGGCAATAATTGATTCTTGACTTGCGGTCAAATAGAGCACAGAATCTGGTTTTGGCAGTCCTTTGTCTGACTGTCGACACCATTCAAAGTCTAGGTTAGGTTTGGCCGCAGAATAGGCGACACCGGAATAGACGTATCGGTCGACGATCACAGAAGAGCCCGAAAATAACATCTCTTCCAATTGGGGTCTCATTTCCCAGCGGTTGGCGGAAAACAAGAGATGAATGACTCTGTCGTCTAATTGTTCGCCTCCTTTAAGATATTGACTAATCATTTGTCCGATTGGTGTCAATCTGTTCGGGAATGACATCAATCGTGTTGAATAAGAGTGCGAACGAAGGGCTTCCAAGAGTTTAACAGCTTGTGTCGACTTTCCCACTCTGTCCACTCCTTCAAAGACAATGAGTGCGCCCCGACTTACCATCCTTTGCATCAATTGACACAATTTGCTATTTCGTCCAAATATTTATATGAATTGATTACAATAATTAACGTCAAATGATTTCTTTTAGGGTTCAGTCCATTGATATAAAGTCTATGGATATTCCCAACAAATATAGCCTAACATCGAGTTCTCGGTTTCGTATTAACCCTTATTTTGACGTTAATTATGAATGAAATTAATTATATGTTTACAAAATTTGGCGCTTTTTTTGTTTTGACTTAAAATCAGAGAATTTTTACAAAATTTTAAATTCTATGAAATCATATTAAAAACTATTGAATATTTTTAATTCCAGTTTTGAAAAGACTACAAAACATAGTACGATCACACTCCGTCAACACTCCCCCCCCCATTATTGTTGTGAAAATTTTTCTGTTAATTTGATTTTTGAGAATTACATGAAGCTCTTAGCAAAGCAGAGCATTAGCAGGATTCTCTTGAAACTGGAATTAGTGCCATTGATGTTAATTAATAGCTAGTTTGTTTTTATTTTGCTTTCACATTAAAACTTTTTTAAATACGATATAAACCACTAAATTGTATTAAATAAAAACGTTTGAAATATCATTAAAATTATATTTAATTTTCTTAAAACATTTGAATTAATGCCGAAAAGAAGAAACAATTTTAAAACAAATAGAAGTAAAGAATCACTTCTTAATCAAAGACTTTGAATAGGATTTGGAAGCGATTCCGACGACTTCCACATTAGACTTGTTTTCATTGGTTTAACAAATTATTTGAAAATAACTAAATTTAAAACCAATTGTTTTCATCAATAAATCAAACATTTGGCGTAAATAATGTAATACTAAGAAACTCGAGATTTAAATGATATGACAATTAAAAGTTGATTTCTTATTCAAATTTTAAATCATTTCAAAGAATATCCTTTTATTGAATTAATATTCTTAAGGAATGTCTTCAAAATCATTAGTTATAACTTTTTGCATATTCTTAGTCAGAATATCGGCGGAAGATTGTAATAAAATTCAATTAATTCAAGAGTTGGATGAGTCGACAGGTCTTTCCTATGTTATCGTTATCGGAGGCAAGAGTTTTATGATTACCGAGCAACAATTGGAGGGAAAAGACTTACCGATTAGACAATTAGATCTACCGGACGGTTATAATGACTCGAATGTTATGCTTTACTTCAATCAGTTCTGTTCTCCGCCTCAAAACTATTTGATTGCATATAAGGTATAAAAACCCATTTCTTTGCTCGTATTTCTAATTTGTGGCTAAAAGTTTGAATTGGATAAACAAAATCAAGTATATGACTGGAGCACATATTTGACTCTCACCAACTGGACTCAAACGAAACGCGAATGGTCTAAATCTGCTAGATTATTGCCAGATTTTCTCCACAACAATCCCTATATGAATGCGCATCGATTCTCTTTTAGTATGTTCTGGCATAACAGAAGCGTTTTGTATCGAGTTCAAATGCCAGTGCAGGGTGCATCAATTCGATGTGATTACAGTACAATCATAATCGGAATCAACAATACATGTGAAAGACATGAATACCTCGAGGACTTCAAAAAGAAAATAACAGAAATTCTTAATCCGTACGACGACTTCGAGGCCTGTTTTATACATAACGACAGTCAGATTATATGTGTCGGACCAAAAGGGTTCACCTCTTATGATATCGATTTGGAGAAAACCAAAGTATAAAACGCTTAATGTTTAACATTTTGATTGAAATTTGAATATTTTGTTTCAAAGTCCGGACACTTGAGAGTCGAAAATGCGACCAAAATTTTTAAACGAATGCCGCAAATAATCAAAATAATCGAAGATATCGTAAAACCCATAAAATTAATTGTTCTGAACATTAATTGTCTTTTATGCAGAAACAGGAATTCCAGTGCAATCCATCAGAAAGTACCACAACAGATATTCCAGAGACATCGGTAACGTTAAAAGAGACGACCCTAGGAATCACAGTCCCTGGATCTACAACTTGGACTGTTCTAACAAACAATTCAACCGAAAATAAAAATCTTACCGAAACAACTGAACCATTAGAGGAATCGCGAGACAGAAATTGGATTCCTTTTGTGCTTTTTCTTCTCTTGATTTTAGTTTTAATCATAATTTCAGCGATAACTCTGTTGTATTGCTTCGCGAGAAAAGCAAAGCCAAAGGATGACATGCCGTCAACAGCCGGTGCTTCAATTGGTGGTCAACAATCAAACGTGGATCAGATGTCAAACATTTCGATGCGAACGCAATTCGGTGATAAAAATGGACGAAACGAAAGTACTATCGATTCGAGTCAATCGATGCGATCCCTAACCAATACAAACGACAAAAAAGTTGTCAACAAAGATATGTCGAACACCAGTGCTATCGGCGATCAGCCATCGATGAGATCAATACAAATGAATAGAGGCGCTGAGAAGCCGGGAATGACAGGTCAGAGCTCTATTGATTCTCAGGCTTCGACGCGATCGCAGATCAATACGAATGATAAGAGAAATACCACTCAAGATATGTCTAATACCAGTGCTATCGACGATCACATATCGATGAGATCACAAAATGAAAGCAACGACAAAAAGATGTCACCGAAGAGTTCAGTCGGTATGAGTGCTATTGACTCGTCTGTATCGATGAGATCTCTAAATGACAGCAAACAAAACCCAAACCAACAATAAGTCCAAACAAAGAGATATTCAATTGTTTCACAATTTGTAACAAAATTTATTGAATTAATTCAAAGCAAAAATATATTTATTTAAAATGTGTTTAAAATATTAAATAATTTTTTATTCTTTAATAGCATTTTAATAAAAAGTTTGTTAAAAATTGAATTAATTTCTTATAAATGTATTTTACGTCTAATAGGGTCTCTAAGTTATGGTTGTCCCCAATGTTCCCATTATATAAATTTAATCTTTTTTATAATCCTTTTTCTTATTGAAAGGCTTATAATTGAAGATAAAAGTGACTAAAATTAAGAGATTGATGGCTACGAAAGTAATGCTCGAATACCAGACCCATTGTAAACAATCCCAGTGTTGAAATTCGTACAAATAGGCCGGTAGTAACCACTGGGCCTGACTTAACAACCATAAGATTAGCACAAAAAGCCATTTCTTAGCAGATATTCTAATGAATGGCACAACGAGTGGCAGAAGACATAAATACCAAAGAAAATATTGAGAAGTAATCACTTTATTCAGTGTCACAAAAGCTGTCGTCTGAGCGAACACTCCGAATATCAAGTCCTGAGTCTTGTGCTTAGATCCCAAACAGTAATAAAAGGCCAACAAAAGGACAGATAGGAATTGAGGAACGAATGCCATATAAGCCAAAAGTTTCTGCTTCTGTTGGTCTTTCACCAAATGATAGACATAGAAATAGGGACTGAAGTTGTGCTGCGGATCTTTACGGTGCAAATGGTAGAGCCAGGCCTCGTCTAAGTAGAGCTGACCGTAAAGATTATACGACAAATAGGTCGGCGCTAAGAATCCAATCGAAGCAAATGTAAAGAATTTCAATTTCTTGACATTTGGTTTGAAGGCTTTCCATATTTTTGGACTTTTAGTTAAATATAAATAAAGGGACGGA
This sequence comes from Edwardzetes edwardsi, assembly GCA_034693445.1. Lineage (NCBI taxonomy): Eukaryota > Metazoa > Arthropoda > Arachnida > Sarcoptiformes > Ceratozetidae > Edwardzetes > Edwardzetes edwardsi. Next base: position 3,632 of record JAQFXL010000863.1, on the reverse strand, counting down.
ATGTATATAATGGGGTAGAGCTTCAAATGTATGACCAAACCATAAAGAATACCACCGAAGACTAAATGGCGTTTAGCTATACATAGAATTGTAATCAAGACTAGAGTTGTTACCACGGATTCAGCGCTTCCGCGCGTAGATATAATGGCCGGCAATGGATTGTAGAGCCATATAATGGCACACAATTTAGCACTTCTTTGGTTCAAATAATGTTTACAAATGGCATAAATCAATGAACCGCTCAACACATCCAACACTGAGAACAATATTTTGCCGAATTGTGGGAACAGATAGATGTTTGGAAGCATCAGAAATGCCATTAAAGGTGTGTATCTGTATGTGTCGCGCAAGAGTGGAGACTGACCTCTGGCCATATATCGGGCCCCATCTGTGAAAATGTGATAATCAATGTCTGTATACTTCAAAGTAAGCATTTGGTCCTGAATTTCGCTGAAGACAATCAGCAAAAGACGAATAACTAGAGCCAAACATAAGTGACTTGAAATCGAGTTATTGTTCACAAATTTAGTCCACATTTTCTTCATTTTTGTCATCAAATCTTCAAATTATGTCACAATTTGTTTGAATTGAAATTTAATTAAAGTCTATTCAATATGTGGCGTAAATTTTCAACATTTTTCAAATTATCTATCAATTTGTTCTTTGAAATTTTCAAATTGAAAACACGCTTTAATTTATTAAACACAAACCACGTTTGAGTCAGATTTGCCCACTTATGTCAAATCTAACATTGAGCAAGGCATAATTTGGCTTTAATTTTTGGGAAAAAATCTGCTTCAGCTCAATATGATAAAATATATCTTTATATTTTATTTTAATCAAGCGAATTTGTTGAAAACGTTGAAAATTATAATTTTTTTGTATCAATCACATATTTTTTGTTAGAAATCCCTTTTCTCCAATTTTTTACGTTTTCAATGAGATGTCGTAAATATTTGGTTTTTAAAACACTTAAATACTTCTCGTGATTTTGAATTCATTTTTAGTCAATTAATTTGTAAATTATATACAATTTTTAGTTAAATTTAGACCAAAAATAGTCATCAATTGAATAGTATTGTAATTATCGTGAAATTGATTTCAATTGTAGACAATGTCTTACAGAACCGGTATTTCACTTTTAAATCCTGTTTTAAAATATTGTTTATAAAACGCTTTTTATTTACCGATCGATTAGATCTGCGTTTAGTCCATATCGAGCCGAGAGAGGAATGGCTGAAGAATTTGTTCGTCAGATTGGGTCTAATGGCTATCAATGACCTTTTGAACGATCTGTTTCTCGATGCGGATACTAGTAATGAATATTTGATGTCTTTGGACCCCAAGGACTGGAAAAATCAGGACCATTACCGCATCCTTAATATAAAGAACAGATTCTTTGCCTCCGCCGATGAAATCAAGAAACAATGTATTTATTCCAATCCTAATGATAACTGTTTTGTCAGACCATTGCTTATAATTGATTGTTGTGATCAGACCGCCTCAAAGTACTCAGCCATCACCCGGACAAGAGGACTTCAGCCACCGGAGAGGTAATAGATCTGGATCACGACTACTACTCGTGTCTGACCAAAGGTATAGTTTTTGATGAAATCGATTCGCATTTAATTTAATTTATTTCGATATCAAAAGCATACGAAATATTAGGCGATGCCATCAAAAGGAGATCCTATGACAGCATTGATCCTACTTTTAATGATGACATTCCTTCAAATAACGCCAACAGTAAGTCTAACTTCTATGAAGTGTTTGGTCCGGTTTTCCGTTTGAATGCCAGGTATATATTGATTTCAAGTTCATTTGGAATTCGCTTCAATTATTTTGTCTGAACAGATGGTCGACCGAACAACCAGTGCCTGACTTAGGGAATGAAAATTCAGACATTTCTTCGGTCAACAAATTCTATAACTTTTGGTATAATTTCGATTCATTGCGAGAATACTCTTATTTGGACGAAGAAGAGAAGGAAAAAGGAGAGAATAGGGAAGAGCGCCGTTGGATGGAAAAACAGAACAAAGCTGCCAGAGCTCAGAAGAAGAAGGAAGAGATGCAACGAATCAGACAACTGGTGGACAACGCCTATCAATGCGATCCTAGGATTACTAAATTCAAAGAAGAAGAAAAACAGAGAAAATTGGATCAAAAATTAGCGAAACAACAGACTATTAAACAAAAACAGTTAGAAGAAGAAAGACTTAAACGAGAATTAGAAGAAAAACAAAGATTAGAGAAATTAGAAAAAGAAAATGAATTGAAAGCAAAGAGAAACGAAGAGAAGAAACAGAAGGAAGCGCTCAAAAAGCAGTTACGAAAAGAACGCAAACTATTGGAGTCTTTGTTCGAGAAATTTGATTATTTCTCTGAAAACGAAACGCAAAGAATCGACAATTTGAGTGAATTCGACAAAATCGTCAGAATATTCACTTTAGAAGAATTACAAGACTTTAGGAAACAATTTGAGAGTTTGGAAAACGAAGACTCGAAGCAAAACTTTTTTCTCAAACAAATTGAAAAACTAAACTCAAAGCTGGAGTCCGAACGCATCGCTTTGTCGTCGACTAACAATTCAATGAACGGTCAGACAAATAATAACACTTCGAAGAAGAACTGGAGTTATGATGACATACAAGTTCTCATAAAAGCCATTAAACTGTTTCCGGCCGGAACTCCTGATCGATGGGCAGTCATTGCAAAGTTCGTTAACGACAAATCCAATTCAGGTCTGATTAGAAATCATAGGGATGTCATCAATAAAGCCAAAGAATTGCAGAATTCAGGTCTTATACCAATGGAATACTTATTGACTGAAGTTTTAATTTGTTGTCAATTAATCCATAATTCAGATCAATCGCAGACTTTGAGAGAAGAGGCCAACAAAAACGCCTACAAGAAGTTAGAAGAGTCGCAACCGACTAAAACATTTGATGAGTCGGCTCCCAGTCAGAGGTTTGATGGTATGTCCGCTTTAAATCATTTATACTATTATTTTTCCATTAAATTAAATAAAAATTTTCTGTTTTCGATGGTCAGCGCCGCGCACTTACGTTGAGAGCAATAACAATCCCTGGAATAATGAGGAACAACAGCTTTTAGAACAGGCAATGAAGACATATCCGTCCGCTTTGGGCTCTGACAGATGGGATCTGATCGCGAAGTGTATTCCTAACCGATCGCGAACTGATTGTATAGAAAGATATAAATATTTAGTGAAATTAGTTAAGGCTAAGAATGAGGCCAAAAGTGTTGTCCACAAAACCAAAAAGTAGTTTAATTGCAACAAAATATCATTTTTTTCATTTCAAAACTTATTAATCATTTTTAAACCAATTATTCATTTTCTGTCGATTAGAATAAATTGATTTCAAGATTAAATTGTTTCTCATTTTTATGCCTTTAATTCATAAACCATTCATAAAAAGGTAGGTTTAGTCCAGGGATCAGCAAGCTCTTCAAATTCAGGCAGGAGTAAAATGGGCCATTTTTGGCAAAAATTCTATAGGTTGGGGAAAAAGTGGCCATTTTTGGGATAAATCCAATTGAAATCTGATTCGGCGGTCAAAAAATAGTCTCATATCTGGAGACCTCGTTCCCCAACTCAGGGGTGTCTATGG
>JAQFXL010000862.1:0-15809 GCA_034693445.1 Edwardzetes edwardsi | reverse complement strand
ATTTAAATTTCTTAATTTGTTTTTGATTGCATAAAATATTAAAATTTTCATGTTTATTATCAAGTCTAAAAATACACTTCACTGCCATTATAATCAACATTCTATACAATGAATTTTCCTTTATAATCAACAACTTCTAGATTCCAAATCCATGTTAAAATCCATATGATAATGTTAAAAATAGAAAACTGTAGTAAAACTACTCCGTTATAATCAACAATAAATTACACCTAAAATTCACTCAAATGTCTTAAAGATGGAAATAACTGATTATTTACAATAAATATCAGTATTTGATGTAAAATCTAAATATAATGGCATTTAAACAATAAATCTTTTATTTGAATATGTTTTCAATACAATGTCCTTTATAATCAACATTCCTCTATAATCAACAGATTCTTTAAACCAATCGTCTTTATTATAATTGCAGTCAAGTGTATTCTCAATTGTATTCTTTGATAAATTCTTTGTATTCTTTATGAAAGGTTTCTATTTATCATTTGTAACCTTTTAAACAAGGTGCTTCAATTGAGGGGACATTGAAAATGTGGACAGACTTTGTGTAGGAAACAAACAAAAGTGAATTCGAGAATAATTTTCATTTTGTGGTTCATATGAAGCGTCCAATGATTGCATTCAATTGAAATCCAATCACTTCTCAAATGTAAACAAATAATAATTGATTCAAATATTTCGGTCAATGTTTGAAGAAATTGATTCGACTTTTAATCATTGTTTGAAAGACTTTTTAAAAGCATTCAACACTTGAAATGTGTTTTCAGTCCATTAGTCAGTTGTAGCGATGAGTGACCAGCAGTTCCACTCGCAGTCGGGCGGCCAACACGTATCGGCACATATTTATGCACTTCAGCCGCAGTGCTATCAGTCATCATATGTTAGTCAACAGTCAAATGAAACGGTTATTCAATTGCGATCACTTCAGGATCAGCTCAATTCTCTTCAACATCAAAGAGATCAGTTGCAGAAAGAGTTGAACGCAGAGAAGCAAAAAGTGATGCAAATGTCTCAACAATTGTCAGCTCAACAACAGATCAGTCTTCAGATGCAACAGCAATACGAACAGCAAATGAGAGCTCTTCAGTTCGAGTTATCTAAGTATAAGACGCCTCAAACCTCTCACGAGGCCATAATCCAGGCCCAGAACGCCCAACAGTCAGTGATGTCGTTCTCGGGCACAGGCAAAGCAGTCCGAGTAAACGGCGAACATGTCTGTGATGGCTGTCAGTTCCGAACTAAGTCTGAGGTGTCTCTACTCCTTCATAAAGTAAATCACGGACTGACCCAAAAGAACCTTCAATTGCCGACCACTATATTCACGACTAAAAACAACACAAATCACTCGTTCCTCTATAGGTGTCCGGCCTGTGACGGAAAATTCACTCGACATGAAGTCTATTCACATATTTATCAGGTATTCGTTTGTCTTATGTATGAAACCTTTCCGTTGTACTTATGTTGTGTACTGTCTTGCAGTTCCATTCATCAGAACAGCCCCACCATTGCACAGATTGCGACTTATTCTTCACTCATTTCGATTACTTGACTGAACACCAAAGGGATAAACACAACAAAACAAAGCAAAAGCGAACCATTGGTCAGAAGAATTGGTCGAAACCTGGAGCTAAGAAGGGTAAGAATAGTCCATTGGTCTCATCTCCCGGTTCATCGTCTGCTTGGAATTCGTTGGAGACAATCATTTCGAGCACAATCGGCACTTTCGATGAGTCGACTACTGCTGTCGCCTCCATTACAGACTCCAATCAACTCATTAATACTCCACAAGTAATGCATATAAACCGAGTGAACCCAATAGTGCCGAAAGCGGCGCCCATTCCCGTCGAAAAGGCTGACGGAGAGTTCAAATGCACTTATAGTGACTGTGGTTTTGCCACCAATACTAAGGAAAGACTGGATTTCCACTTAAGTGCGCACAAGAATTCGAAATACAAGTGTCCGTACTGTCCATATGTTGGAAATGTTTTGGTTGACATTCGACGACACATTCAGAAGAGTCAAAAACATCAGGGATTTTATGTTTTTCAATGCCAGAAATGTGACTACGGATCCAATTGTGAAAAGACATTCAAAGATCATTTACGACAAATACATTTCGGCAAAGAAGTGACCGAAAAAATGATTAATTCTTTTATAGACGACATGTTTTCCAATGAAAGTGGAAAACAATTGGTTTAACATACTTTTAATTTAGTAGAAGAGGTGCGCAAAAGCTTTGTTTTGTTTCTCCGGAAGTACTTAATCGGATCTCTAATTAAATTATAATCGGAACAAACGTCAAGACTGAGCGCATCTCTGTTTTAATTTTGTTTATATCTAGGATTATATTATTGAATATATCAGTGAATTCTCTGTAGAGTCTGCTTACGACGAGTTGTCGACCGTTGCGGTCATTAACGAGCCATCAAAACATCGAATTCGATGTAAACGGGTTTACAGTCTATCAAAATATTTGTCATTTCTTTCGACAAAATGTTTATTCTTTTAATTTTTTAACGAAAATATTTTAGATTTTAATATATTTGAAAATTGCAATAATAAACAGAATTCCAAATAAGTTGTCGATTGAATGCTTACCGAAGAGAAAGCAATTGCTGGTAATGTCACCACTTATTCGCCTATTTATTAAAATGTAATTAACGTTAAATACCACTCATTAAATGAATCAATAGATTTGAGTCCACATCCTTTTACAACAATAATCATTTGTAATGAATATCAGTCTTTTTCACTGATGATTACTACCGCTCATGCTTATTCCATGGTAAATTCTTGATTCTTATTCCAACTGCCTAGGTATTCCTTTTATTAAGTCAGATACCCTGTGCATTAGTGCCATCAAGTTTATTTCTTAATATAAAATCACTATTTTGAGACCGTTTGAAATATTCGTTTTAATATCTGAAAAGTCAACTCATAAGTCTATACCCTGCGGTAACCCTGGGTGTTCAAAAATTTTCTTGTGATAAAATCTCTGTAATCATGATTTGCTTGAACTGAATATTGATCGCAATGTTTGCCTCAAAACAAATTTGTTTTGTTTATAACGTTGTTTATGAATAATATGAGTAATCAGACAAATGGCAGTCATTTGAGTTGTGATCTGAACCTCGAATTGGTTTAAAATAATTGACTTCTTCTTAAACCACAAACTCATCGATTGATTTGTTTGTCGCCATTTGGTTAGGATTTTCATTTTGTCAAAACCCGTTTGGATTCGTTTGGGTTTAGTTGAGTCTGGTTTGGTCTGATCTGGTCGGGAGAGGTGGCCATAAGTGAATGCGATGGGAGATCACTCTCATTATCTTCAGCCACAAAATCTTATGTACAACGGATACCTTCAATTGAGTGGATCAGCACAACAGACATCTGCACATTCGGCCCATCAAAACACATCCATTGTTCAGATGAGAACTTTGAGGGAACAGTTGAATCAGTCGAATGCGGAGAAGGATCAGCTCCAGAAGGAGTTGAATCTTGAAAGACAGCAGAAGTTGCAGTTACAACAGGAGTTCCAGAAAGCAGTTCAGGCACAACAAGAACTCAACTATCAGTGTATGACTTTGCGTCTGGAAGTGGCTAAATATCAGCAGCACTTCCAGAATCTTCAGAATTCTGGGCTAACCTTACAATCGGTTCAATCGAACCAACAGTTGACTCAAAACATAAAAATCGAAGAAACTTCTGAAGAGAACCAAATTTGCGAAGAATGTCAGTTCGAAACCAAATCCCAGGTCTCGCTATTTATTCATAAACTAAACCATACTTTGGGACCGACTACTCCCCGACACCTCCATTTGCCGACGCGGGTCTTCACCACCAAACCCGACACTAACATGACTTTCACTTATAAGTGCACGTCTTGTGATGAGGCCACCACTTTGGCCCGACATGAGGTTTATCCGCATATCTATCAATTCCACTCTACAGAACAGCCCCACAAATGGTAAGAGTCCGCCAATTGTTGTCTATTTGTCTAATATTTGTCTTTGATTTCAGTCCCATTTGTTTATTATATTTCACTCATTCGGAGTATTTGTCTGAACATAAACTCGATAAGCATAAGATGGGAGTAATCGACTCTCCCGGTCCCAATTCTGGTCGTGGAAGAGGTCGCGGCGGTCGCACTTCAGTGGCGCAGTCGAGAAATAATTGCAAGACTGCCGTCAAACTGACTGTCAATTCGCATATTACGAAACAGACGGTAATCCAAACGCCGTACGGAACTGTTAAACAGGAATTGTGTGCCACAAACCACGATCACAATAGCGGACAGACATCTAATTGTAGTGACGGAATGTCATCTAAACGAAAGGCTGACGACTCGCCCGACATTATATGCATATCTGAAACAACTCCTGCAAAACAAATGGCGGTTCAAAAGACAACAACTATTACTGTGGCCAAAGATGATGATGAACTCAAATGTACTTATCCTGGATGTGGTTTCACTGCCCCGAGTCGGGACAGATTGCAATTCCATATGAGTGCGCACACAATGTCTAAGTATAAGTGTCCGTATTGTGCATATGTCGGCAATATTCTGGTCGATATTCGCCGCCATATTCTCAAGAGTAAGAAACACGAAGGACTAAATGTATTCCAATGTCTTAAATGTGACTACGGGTCCGATTGTGAGCGCACTTTCAAAGATCATCTCAAAAAATTCCATTACGGACTACACGTCGAAGAATCGGCTTTGGATTCAATTCTAGAGTCACTGTTTCTCAACGAAAACAATAAGCAAAACATTTCTGCAGAATAACTGACAAAACACTTGAATTCAACTCATATTAAGTATTCATACATTTTATAAAATATTTTCGAAAGCAATTCATTTGATATTTGATTTTCAAACCAATTCTTTAGAATTTACTGTCAAAAGGTTTAACAGAATTCTGTTTCAACTGATTTCTGTTGAATTTATTTCAAATTTTCTAATATTTTGATCAAAATTCAAGTTTTCTTTTAACTTAAGCCTACTTTCAGATAACAAACTATTTTTTAATTGATTTCTTTATTTGTTTCGCAATTTTTTAGATCAAAAGTCTGTATTTATATACCAATTAGTGGTTTGAAATATAAATCATTAGATTCTGTGAATTATTATAATTATTATTCAGACATTAAATGCTCTCTTAATGAAGATATCCATTGATTTTGATCTCCAATCAACTTAAGGGTGATTTAAGAGTTTGCAATACTTTTGTTATCCATTGGGGTTTGACATACCAGAGCACTAAAAGAATAGATGTACTGATAGACAAAACTACTGAACATATTATGAGAAAAGTCGGATTGAAATGTGTTTGGTTTATGTCAGTCTTCAAATTGATTCCAATTTGCATTCTTTCGACAAAATTTTCAATGAATTTATCATAACTATGGAAACCCCACGCCGTGTATAGACTCTCATCGCATCCTAAGAGGTCTTGGAATAAATACTTTGCAGTCATGTCTTCGCCATTGATTTGTAACTGAAAGTAGAAATGAAATTTCAGCTAATTTTTCTTAATTAAAAAATATGCAAGGTTATTCATATGCTATATGTATAATGGATACTCTCATCGATAACAGGATTGGCGCATATTTTCGCATTTCTTCAATTTTCGCCAAATTTCTCGACTTCAATGAAGTCAGGGAATTAATTTTTGCCCAAATTGGGCCAAAAACGGCCAATCACCAATAGGTATAGTTTAAATCAAGTTTAGGGGACAAACAACTCCGCTCTGTGAGGGGTTTCAAAAAGTTTTGAAGTCAGGTAGCAAAGTGATCTGACCCATCCCACCCACCCCACCCACCTTTGGCGAATCCCGTTGTTCTTCGGATAGTATATAATAATAATATCCCGTTTTGGCATCGCTTTCAGATTAGTCTGGTTTCCAAGCAAACCTATTTAGATAAATACTGTTTTGAGGAGGGTCAAATGTCTGTCCTGAGGTGAGCTATACCAGAGGGACTCCCTCCCTGGCTCGACGCTGCTTAACTAGTGCGCCACCCTTTACCCTCCACCTCGTATTGTAATTATTACTCATAGAGTGTAAACGACACTACATTTTGAGTGATTAAAAAATTTGAAACAAACCGGAAATCTTGAAACCAATATCTTGTAATAAACCGAATCCTTTATGACATAAATGTAGTCCTGGTGTTGAAATGCAGACGTTATGTTAGCAGGGAAATCTTTGTGGAGATCTTTTAAATTCTTGGGGTAGGAATGACATGACATCTGGTCGTTAGAGAAACACCACAACAGTTCACCTTGCACACAATCAATAATTAGTTTAATGAAAGCTATGGTAGAGTATTACCGGCAATGAAATAAATGAGTGTTTTACTATAGAAGGCGCCGTCAATTCTTACTGATTTCCATCGAGGATCAGACGATTTCCATTCGTTTGCGATTTTCATTGGAGTCGAGAGACTTGAAAACCATTCATAACAAACAAATTCGTCGTTCTGTTAATTATTTGTCTTTAAATCAATGCATTCGTTGAAAATAAATGGAAAAGTACTTTGAAAAAATAGAGACAATTATTGTATTTATTGATTCCGGGAACGATTGCATCGATATATGTGGGCACTACCATCGAGTCATTCAGATAACTGTATGGTGAAGACGTTTGAGAATGTGGTTCACCACTACGTTGAGGTCGTTGATAGGTGTAACTGACAGCTCTTCTATCGACCCAACGTTCTTCGATACGAACAGCTGAATCAGTGAGGGGCGGGTGTATTGGAGACTTATCTGTCACTGTTTGCAAATTTTATTAAACTTTGAATTTTTGAAAAATAGAAAAATATATACCGAAGTCATAATACCAAAAATAATTGCCTCTGAATAGAATCAACAAATTATTATGAGGTCTATGCGAGTGATAGATGTTATCCGTCATCGATGATAGCGATAATATGCCGTCAAAACCCGGCGATAAACACAAGGGCTGCGGACACCCAACCCATACTTGATTAAAACCAACCAAACTGTAGATATTTTTTTGATTCTTAATTAAAACAAAAATAAGATTCAGTAGAAAATAAGTGAAAAATTAGTGACTTATAGACGAACTGGGATTTTGTGGAGATATAGCGGACCAACAAATTTATATTCAGAGATCGCACTCTTTCCGATCATTCGTCTTCGAAAACGACTGTTGACAGGCAATGGTTGAACATCCCTGTGAATGATGGGCAGGTGGTCTCTGGTTATACCATCGATTTCAACATAATAACTTTGATTGTCATAAACGGCATAATATTTAGAACCATTCAAATTGTCTTCTTTGAAAACGATATCAATTTGAACGAAAGGTCTGTCGGAGCAGTCGTGAGGCACATGACTTATATTCTTATTGTAATCTAAGAAATGTTTAACCGATTCGTACTTTTCCAAGAATAGATCAAAAATTAGTTTTAATAGAAATTCGAAAATATTTGAATTTCTTCGAAATTAAATTAAAAACGAGTTTTCGTTCGACTAATGTTTAACTGAAAGTAAGAGCAATAAATTCTTCAAAAAAAAGCTGAGAAACCAAATTAATGACGAGGAGTAAAAAATCTAAATTATACCCGTTATAAAAATGATTTAAAGTTAGCTAGTAATCAAATTTTCAAATAGTTTCAGCTTTAGAGTTGTCAATTAAAGGAGTAGGGCAAATTCAAAATTGAAAACACGTGTGATCACTGATCCACTTATTGAATGATCCAGAAGCGACCTGATCAATTTGCATACGCACTGTGAACGGGAGATGGAAGGGTCTAAACAAACTGATTCGAACCACAAGTATAACCGCGAAGTCCAACCTTTAGATGCTTTTAATTAACTGAATAAAGAGTAGAATTAAGTCTTTGGTAAAGCCTTTCATTCCACGAATCAGTTCTCAGGTTAGAAACAAACCGTGAGATCAATATTCAGTACACATTGAAAACTAATGAAAGACCGGTTAATAAATTATTTTCTCGAAACCCTCAAAAATATTAAAACAATTTGAATAAAAAAATCTTTTTGATGAGTAGAGTAGAGAAAAGTGAACTATAATATACTGTACCAAATCATTTAATTGAGATTCATGTATAAAAGTTGTCCAGCAAGTTGTAAAGCAAAACACATTAAGAATATAAAAGTGCGACAAAATTGATCGGTTTTCAAGTAATATATTCATTACTGAATTAATACAAAGTCTTGCATTAAATGTAATAATTTGTGAGAATTTTGAGCTTAAAAATTGATGACAAGGTTCTCAAAATCCATTTAATGAGTAAAACCGAAGTCAACTAATCAAACAAAATGTGAACAAACAAATCGTTTTGATATTTGTTTCAAACTTTTGATTGACTTTAAACTCAATAATTATTTTAATCAACGAATCATTCAAACCATTCAAAGAAAACATAATTTTCATTATAAGTAAATAAAATTAAAACTTAAATCAGAACTTAAATAAGCCATTGATTAGTAAAGAGTTCTTTGAAGCAAACTTACCAATAATGAGCTTGCTTATTTTGCTGTATATTCCATCATTTTAAGTGCTTGGAAACAGAACTAGAGTTTTATTTGTAGCAAAAGTTTATTTGAATAGAAAATCAAATGAATTAAAGTATAAATGTTTTAATGTTTTATAAACTGATTTTAAAATTATGTCAATATTTTTATGCTTTTATTTTTCAATTAAAAAAAGTATAAAATAGAAAACAAGAGAAAACGGATTCATTTTGCGTCACCATTAGTCGGCTTATTAAGAAACAGGTCCTCCACAGCGGCGTCGATGTCTTTTTCGGAAGTGTTATGTCTGAAGTGTTGAGCCCTTAAATGTTCTTTAAAAGACTTTTCGCAGTCAATGGCGAAATCACATCGTTTACATTCAAAGACTTTCTTTCCGTCGTGTTTTGTACTCTTCTTCACGTGTCGGTAGATATCCGTCAATATATTGCCCACATATGCACAGTATGGACACTAAAGAAGATAATTCGTGACAATTAATGGTAAGTAAATGAGATAAAAGCCAATGAAAACCTTGTATTTGGAGTTAGTGTGGGCCGAGATGTGGAACTCCAGCTTTTGTCTATTATTGGTAGTGAAAGAGCAGTGAGGGAACGAACACTTCAACATCTCGTCGGCCATCAATTGTGGAGAATAACTATAACTATTGCCACCATTGGATCCACTGCCAGACGCAGATATGTCGGTCACAGGGGTTCCCATCACTGACAGCAAAATAGTTTGAGTGCCGCGACTCGCAGATGGCTTATAGACTGAAGTAATCAGCGGTTCTTTCGGTATTTCATAACCAGAAGTGGGTTTCAATCGATTGGATTTTTGTCTTTCGTGTTCGTGTTTGTGGTGTGTCTTCAGGTAATCGATATGAGTGAAGAATATATCGCATTCATTGCATTTGTAGGCCTTCTCTTTGGTGTGATTTTGATAAATGTGTGGATATATCTCATTGCGAGTCAAAGCCGTTCCCTCACATATCGGACACATATACAGATACGAAGAGTTCGGATTTCGCGAACTAAACATATTTGGGTGAAGAATAAGACGTCTCTGATTCGGATGAGACAATTTGTGGTTAATTGTGTGTAAGATAAGCGACACTTCAGATTTGGTCCTGAAATCACATTTGTCGCACTCGATGTCGTCGGTAGCAGTGGTTGTGGACAAAGCGGTCTTAATTTTAGTCAATTCATTGTCTTTGAGACGCAACTGATTCTCCAGAAGTTGTTTTTCTTTCCGCAGTTTTTCTAATTCGAGTCTTTGTTCAATCGATGCGTTCTCTGAATCTCTTTTCTCTTTGAGTCTTAAGTCTATCTCATTCTTAAGTCTTTCATCGGTTCTCTCTTTTTGTCGGCGAAGTCTTTCGTACGAGTCTTTCAATTCTCTCAAATCATTTCTCAGATTTTCGTTATCTTTGTGTACGTATTGTTCATAAGAAGACGAATCCGTTCCGATATTACCATCGGTTTCGTCGGCTTTTCTTTTATTCATTGATTCAAATTTGACAAAAAGATTACAAATATGGCCGACAATAGTCTCGACGAAATCCAAATATCTTTCGGTTTATTTATTTTATAATACGATTATTCAATAAATACTATTGGATATGAAATGAAATAAGAGCAAGATTAATTGCGGTCTATAGAACATTGAGGGATAAAAAAAATCAGAAGATTTGATTGCAAACAATGTTTACTAAACATCGGAAACGTTTTGGTTTAGTGTGAAATCATGTGTTCAGTCAATGGCGACATCTCTTAATGTTTTTGTTTTCCGTTTCAATTGATTCAATCAAACGATAGTCTGTTTTAGAGATCTGTTTATCACTCGATATCTTATTTGCCGATAATTTGACTGATTATCGACATTAAAAATGGCTGAACCGGACAATCCTTCGAAGGCCAGCCATTTATTGGAGAATATGTTGAGCGGCGGACAAATAACATCAGAACAGTTACAGATCTACAAAGAGATGCGATCAGTGGATCTCATATGTAGTGAGACCGATGATGACTCATCAGACGATTCAGATGAAGTTATTACTCCGTCCACTTCGGGTGTTAGGGCTCCCATTGCTTCCAATTGTGAAGTTTCCGTACAGATCGCAGAAACGGCTCAAACAACTCTTTCAAAATGGGACTCGACTTCAACCGTTAAATTCATTGAAGGAAAAATCACTTTCAATGAATTGGTAGACATTATGGAGAAGAACGATATCAACGAAGATACCAAAGACTCGGGCATTGCTTTCGAGCGGGAAATGACTTCATATGAGAACCGAAATAAGAAAAGGAAAAAACCAAAGTCTCTGAAAGACTTGGAAACCTCCCCGAAAACCAGCGGTGGATATCGACCGCGAAGAAAACTTCCGCGTGATTTACAGGGATTAGTAGGTGAGGCAAATATGATGTTGGCTCGTGGTAATCACGAAGAAGCAATCAAAATGGCACTCGAAGTGGTCAGACAGTGTCCCGACTGCGCCGAACCGTTCCAGACATTGGCACAAATATATGAAGAAAAAGGAGATGAGATCCAAACGTTTCAGTATCTGTTAATCGCCGCTAATTTGTGTCCGTCAGACGGCGATGGATGGACTAAAGTGGCAGAAATGGCCGTTGATTTAGGTTTTTGGAAACTCGCGATCAGTTGTTATACGAAAGCAATTAAAGTAATACCGAAAGACATTAGTCTTCATTTGGAGAGATGTCGTCTCTACGAAAAGGTCGGAGATATCAAGAGATCGATCGACGCGTATGAGAATATCGTTAAAATTCTTGGACCGAATGACGGAGAACTGGCCCTTCAATTATCTAAAGACATCGTTAAAATTCATTACAACAATGGAAATGTGTTGTCAGCCATCGAAGTGATGGAATCAGCGCTCGACAAACATAACTCATTAATAACATCAGAAGAAGTGATGTTTTATGTGGAGCTTCTCATAACAAACGGACAGTATGTCGAAGCTCTCAGCGCTTTTAGGAAACACTGCGGAATCAAAATTATGAGTTCAGGCGTTGAATGCAATCAATTGAACGATGAAATTGTCAGAAAATGTGATTTCACTATACATTTGATGTTCGCCACTGAACTGCCCATTGATTTAAGAGCTAAACTGGTGGTTACACTCATTAATCTGCGCTCTTTGCTCTCAGTCTCCGAATTACTCGAAGAAATATTGAAATCGAGTGCCGAAGAGTTCGGGGATTTGTATTTGGATATTATCGACGCCTTTATGAAAATGGATTTACACGAAAAAGCAAAACTGATTGCACATAAACTCGTCGATACCGAGACATATAATGAGCCCTCTGTTTGGTTCCGTTTCGCGCAGTGTCTCGAAAAGACCGGTGAAATTGAACACTCGATTATAGCCTATTCAACTGTTGTCAGACAAGCGCCCAACCATTTCGAAGCTCGACTCAGACTCTCGCAACTGTTGGTATGTGTAGGCAAAGAACGAGAAGCCCTTGAGATCGCCTGTCAGTGCGATACTGAATCGCTAATAGATTTAGATTTGTTACAAATGAGATGTCAATTGTTATATTCGCACAGACTTTGGAATGAGTTCTCAGTGTCGGCCAAAATACTTTTGTCCAGTGATATGACTTATTTGAAACACGACAAGGAGTTGTCAACAGTGATCACATCTTCATCTTATAGAACACGAATGGAGGCCTTACGTGATATCCATAAGGATTTGGGTCTCACTGAAGAAGACTATCGGCCCCACAAATATGTCGGCAAAAGTGTTGATTCTGAGAAAATGATTGAAACTTTTGTCAAACTTTTAAACGTTTTGTTGTATAAACTCAAAGACTTCAACGAATCGCTTAGAATAGCGTTTTCTGGATATACGTGCAGTGCTTTTGCTGCCAAACAAGAATTGGTTGATTACTTCGCACTCATGACTTGTTATATATCGAAGAATATGATGTATACCTATCCATTGATCAAAGCACTGATTGTCAGAAACATAGATAACAAGCAAATCTGGAATATCTTCTGTCAGGTTATGTCTCAATTCTATCAGGACTTACGTCACAATCGTTTTTGTATTCGACTTTTTATCAAAAATCCTGAGAACATGGCTTTGGCTTATTTTAATGGACACAACGCTCTCATGAGTGGCAGTTATAAGCACTCTCTGGCAGAGTATGTCTCTATTTTGAAGCAGAGCCCAAAAGAGCCGTTCGCCGCCTTCTCAGTCTGTTTGGCTTTTGTTCATTTGGCGACACAAAAGTTCACATCAAACCGACACTCAATTGTCATTCAAATGTGCGCTTTCCTCGACCTCTATCTCGAACTGAGAGGTGAGTGTCAGGAGTCATTTTATAACGTGGGTCGAGCTTTCCATCAGTTGGGGCTCTTTAATAATGCCGTCCACTTCTATCGGAAGGCTTTGGAGGTTAACACTGAAGTGGTGGCAAAAAACAAACAAATGTTTGACTTAAAGCGAGAAATTGCTTACAACTTATCGTTAATTTATCGCAATTCAGGGGCTAATGATTTGGCGTTAATTGTATTGCAAAACAATTTCGTTTTGTAGTCATTATTATTCAACAAATTAAAGTCCGTAACGAAAAGTTTAACTAATATTAGGTTTTAAAAACTGAATTCCTCTCCAACTCTGCAACGAAAAATTAAACTTGGTTTCAAATAACTCCAAAATAAGGGTTGAATTGAATTAAGTTTTAGGTTTTATCCAATTGTGACATCTTGTTGGGGGGGTCAGTGCCCTTAAATTTAGTAATTTGCTAGTATACAAAGCATACACAACCCCTGTCAAGAGAATACTTAATTCATGTTTTTCCAAAACAACGAATAGATAGTCATTTGGCCAAAAATTTTATTTAATTTGTAATCAAAACCCCGTTTTGGAGTTATTTGAAACCAAGTTAATTTATTCGTTACTATTAAAACAGTAGTTTTTTCACTTAAACGCTCGCCTAAAGAGAACTGGTCCTCATATAATGCCATAACATTAATGCTTTTTTTTGGGAATCAGTTAAGTTAACAAACACTAGAATATCAATTGATTGTCACCAGTAGTTGCGGAGGAATTCAGTTTTTAAAACCTAATATTAGTTTAACTTTTCGTTTTGCACTTTATTTCATATCAACTCTTTTGTACAGAACTTGTTTTTATTGATCCAAAGGAATAAATTGTCTGTCTTTTCAAATAAACCATACATTCTATTCTGTGCTCTACAACGGTTGTAGGTTACCTATACATTATGTCATTTTTAAATAAATTCTGTCTTTAAGATTCGTTTCAACTCTAAGAGTTGTGGCAATCACTCAATCGGTTGACTTTTCATGAAAAGGACAAAAAGACGAAAATCTTTTCTTTGAAATAATATCAAAATCTCAATTATTTTGAAATGAAGGGTAATTTTTCTAATTTTAACAAAACTGAAAACTGATAATTCAAAAACCAATTCAGGCTTTTTTGGTTCAATTCAATTAGTTTTTTGGACTATTAATGTCTTCAATCGGTTTTTGTATTTTTATTTTATTTTTAGTTCCCTTTTATTAAAAATTTTAAAGCACCGAAGTTTTCGTGATTTTCCTCAAAGTAAATGTAAAGAATACACTAGGTCAACTGGTCAACTGGTCAACTATCATTATATTGACCGAAGGATACAAACAATTTGGAACTTTAAAAATCAATATTAGTTTCGGTATTTTCTTTTTGACTTCGTTTCAAACATCGGTTACAAAGCACTCAAAACGGATGAGGAGAGTTGACTTAGGAATGGGATCAAACATTGTAAGTGAGGGTTGGCTTTTGTGCAGTTCCTCATCATATTTGTCTGGAAGACCGGAAGTCATAAACATCTGTTGACTTTAAAGACAAACAAATTTAAGTTAAAATAAATGAATTGACTCTAAAATGTTTGATAAGTTTTTATCATTTCTATTGAAATATTTGAAAAACTTTTGTTCCAATGATTTGTACAAAAGTCAAAACAAATGAAACTTTTGGAGAAAGCCTTTCAGTTATTCAATGTGTTTATGGAGTGCAGAGAAATCGATCGGAAAATCGATGCGAATGCGGTCACTATCAGTGGGTCGGCCTCTGACTACTCCCTCATCACTATCCCCGCCCGCACTTAAGATCGTAGTGTCGTCTTCACCGCCATTACAGCAGTCGTTGGTTTGTGAGCCTCTGTTGACAACCGTTACGACACTCACCACTCAATCGCATTACACTTATTATACTACAAACTCTTCCAAACAATATCTTCACAAAAAATGAATCCAAAATTTCGGGACCAATGGATGACATGTCAGCTCTCGATTCGCATCCAAATACATCTTCGAATTGGATCCGTTTCGGTGATTATCTTTCATTTATTTTGATTTACTAATAAATATAAGCAAAACTGCCATCGATTTTAAATTCTATCCATTTATCGAAATAATTGTTAATAACTTGAGATTAAAATTATTTGTGATATTCAGTCAAATGTTTATTCAAATCGATTGCAAATTAATTCAATGAATATTTGAGATCATTTGATAAATTCAAGAGAACTGAAGCCAAGAATTTCCGGTTTATCTCAAAGTTCTAAGATTTCAAACGAATAGAAAATACATTTTTATTATCAAATCATTTAGTTTTGTTTAAATTAACGATACATTCATTCAATGCATCGCTTTTTCTGTTAAATAATTTTTCGGTAATTCATTTAAATTTTCAAATAGTTTTCCATTAAATGGATTGAATGCAGTTATTTTAAAAACTAGCTATTAATCAGCATCAATGGTAGTAATTCCAGTTTTATATCAATCAAAGCAAAGAATATTTTGCATTTTCATAATAATGTTCCTTATTTTGAAATTTTTTTTATTTTTTATTTTCTACAATGTTTTTCGGTTGCTTATGAATGTATCATGCTTCTCATCACTAGTATAGAGAACATTATTCTCTTTATGAGAGGCCAAAATTGCCTTTGAAAATAAAAGTAATAGTGAACCATCAATACAAAATCAACCTAAAATCCACCTACTTAACCTGCTATTTTTCATGCGCAGACAAAGCAAGTGCAGTTTCATTTATTGAAATTTTCAAACATACCATTACAAATTGATATGAGAGAGCAAATTATTTAAATCATGAACTTGTTTACAAAAATTGATTGGAACTTTTGAATTCAATCTTTACAAACGAGTCATTTACAGAGCATTGACTTATAGGCATTAAGACTATTTTATCGGTTAAAACCTTGGCTCTAAGAATCAATATGCGTCCGAATCGTGTCCTGAGGAC
>JAQFXL010000861.1:0-15810 GCA_034693445.1 Edwardzetes edwardsi | reverse complement strand
ACTGTCGTCCTCTTGTCGTCGACTGTCGTCCTCTTGTCGTCAATTGTCGTCGAATTTTGAGTCAATTTTTTGATTCGATTTTCAGAAAAACTTTTCTTTTGTTTCACTTTTTTGACACAATTTTTAAGTCTTTTCTCAGAATTAATAACTTTATTCGATTCCAAGAACTTCTGGATCCGCGAGAAAGCGGTCACATTTCCTGAGGGAAGAGTCCTTATTCTGAGCTCATTCTAGACTGAGAGGTGGACTCACCCAGGTGGAGGTGTCCCACTTTGCGGAGCATCTCGTGATAACCGAATCTTTTGGGTTTAACTAAAAGCCAATGATTTATGAAATGATTTCTAATTTTGACATAACTTTCGGCGGATTTTCCTTTCGAGAGTCCGTCGAAGAACTCGGGAAGACTTCGACTCTCGTATTCACAGTGAGTCTCAAAACTCACTCTAAGAGTCTCTCCCGAAGGCAAACACAACCGAAATGACGTCATGTCCTCCGCCGCGTCCGTCTCCATGACAACCGACGTTTCTGTTGTGCTGTTGTTGTCGTCAGTTGTCGTCACTTCCATCGGCTGTCCGTTCGATGAGAAGTCACTGGAAAGCGGCGACTCATCGGCTGACGACTCGGACGACAGAAGAAGTGCTGAGCAGTCGTTTCCGTCGTTTCTGTCGTCTCTCGAAGTGATTATAGAATCGCCTGAAAAGTGAGAAACAATTTTGAGATCGATTTCCGATTAATCGATATTTCAATACCGATATCGACGACCAAAAGCACCGAATTGTCCGCTTCGGCGTCAGACTCTATACCAGAGTCTGTGTTTCCGTTCATTCGGGCCATTCTTTGCACTGATTTTCGGGAAAATTATTTAATTTTTATAATTATTTTGTTTTCAAAACATAAAAATTGAATCAATTTTTGGAAATAAAAACCGATTTTTGAGCCAAAAATCTGAAGTCACGTGACTTTTGAGTCAAGAATTCATTGCTTTTAATGAAAACGAAATTTAATTCAAAAATAATTCAAAAATTAAATCAAAAATTAATTCATTTTTTAATTCAATAATCAGTTATTATGTGCGCGACTTTTGAAGACACACTTTCCAACACTCGACTAACTCTTTCCACAAGTTTTAGACCTTTTTTACGCCAAACTCAACGCATTTGTAGTGAAAAAAAGACACAAAACATTCTATAAGAGAAAGCATTGTTTTCTTCGCGCAAAAGACATGTGAAGTGAAAGCGAGACATAAATGACGTCTTTTTCGAGTCAAGAATTGGCGCGAAATTCAAATCCAATTCCTAATCACGTGATTAGACTTTCGGACAGAAAAAGAGTTTAATTTTCGGGAAAAAAACAAAATTTTATTCAAATTTTAATTGAAATCAAAATCCCTGACAATTCACGTGACTAATAGCCGGATATTTAACGCATTGAGCGCTCAGTTGTTGTTCTTTTGACTCAAAATAAGTTTTGAGTTTTTGTTGACACGTGATGTTCGCCGCGAAGAGAAGAAGAGAACAGTCTTTGAATCGCCAATAAGAACAACACGACCTCTTCTGCAGCAAATCCTCCGACTCTTTGCCCGGACTCTTGGCCTGAGCCTCGAAATGTGCGACACATTGTTGTTCCTGAGCTTTGACTGTTTGCGTGCAGGCGATGACATCAGGCGGTGCGATGTCCGCACATAACGACAGCGACGACAACGACAAGAAGACGACGACCACAACGATAGACATTATTGACGACAGTATTGACGTCCCGGACGTCAGTCAAGAGTTTTAAAGCATTTTTTGTGAGAAAATAAACATTTGTTTTATTATCGAAAGGATTAGAGAAAAAAAGATTTAGATTTTCGAAGAAAAGGTTTTTCTTGTCTTTCCTTCTGTTGTCTTAAACTCTTCTTATCTGTTCTGACGACAAACCAAACGAATAGAAGAATAGCGACGACAACGACGACGACCAGAGCCGACGCCAGAAACCAAGTTTTGTCACTCGAATCGCATTCTATGTCTGTCTTCTCGTCACACATGACGTCATCTTTGGTGGCATTCGGCACGAGAGCACATTTGGCCAGACAGAGACGAAGAGCGCGCACAGCACAGCACAACATATCGGGCTTCTGGTCGGCCACAGCGCGCGATATATAAGAGACGTCTTCGGCGTAGAGTTGGTGACAGTGGCGTAACTCAGGACACTCGTGGACAGCAATGGCGCCGATTTTCTGACCAGAAGTGAAAGAAATGACCGAAAGTCCAAAAAATATTATTTTGAAAAACATTTTTTCGTTTAAACCTTGAATTCAAGTGTTTTTTATCTCAAAACAAAAGCAAAAGTACTCTAAAACTCATTCAAAGTTTCGATCCAAAGGACTCCAAAGGAACGCCACTTTCTTCACTCTCTATAAGTCTTTGAAGGGATCGCCAGTCTCTCCACTCTCTCTACTCTCTTCATTCTGTTCATTCTGTTGATTGTCTTGATATTCAATGACGTAATCATCGAAAGAGAAAGATCTGATTTTTGCTTTTCCTCTTCTCATAGGAATTCCCATTTCTTCCATTATTTTATTGGTTTGATTGAAAGCTATTCTGTCCTTTTTCTCTTCTGACGCGAAAATCACCCAAACTATAGTCCAAAGCGTTTCTCCCGTTGTCTTGGCAACAGACCAAGCCACTCCAGGAGCGGCGATCACTCCCTTGGCTATTCCCTTGACAGCTCCCCCGACACTAGTGATGACTCCCCTGACACTCCATCCTGGTCTGACTGTTGTCAGAGTTGTTGTTGTTTTTCGTCTTTTCTTTTGATTATTGATTTTTGAGCCCCTTTTCCACTGTTTTTCTCGATTTTCAAACAATTCTTCTTCAGATGTCGTCGTCTTTCTTATCGTCGTCTTCGTTGTCGTCGTTTGTCTTCTTTTTCTTCTTTTCTTTTTCTGGTTTTCTGTCGAAACGATTAGAAATAAAATCAATAAAAATATAAATGTTTTTAAAAACATTTCGAAAAAACATATGTTTTTCTCATTTAATTGATTTCTTTTTAATTAAAACCCATTGTGACCATCATTGTCACCCATTGTACTCAATTTTTAGTTTATTTAAAATAAAATGCGTTTTATTTCTAGAATTTTCTTTTTTTCCAATATTCAAGGTCAATTCTTGTGTTCAAGGTCATTTAGTTTTTCGAAAATATTTTCTCAATTTTATTATCTTTTTATTCATTTATTTGTCTTTTGTTTCGAAATTCTATTCAAAAACATATGTTTTTAGAAATATTTTTCAGAAATTTATCGAAAGATTAAAACTATTTTTCAAACAAAATATCGTTTTTTTATTTCAATTATTTTTTTAGATTTTCTTTTAATACAAAAAATGTTTAAATCTTTGGTAAAAATTGCATTTCTTTGTCTTCTTCTTTGTCTTTTGTCTTCTTCTCGATAACCAATTGATTAATAAAATTGTTTTCATTTAAAGAGAAATAAAAGCATTAAATAAATGATTAAAAAGTAATTTTGGAAAAAGTTTTCCTCAAAAATGTCTTAATTATTGAGAATTTAATTCAAAACTCATTTAATTTAATGTTTTTATTATTTTTGAGATAATTATTACCGAAAATCACGAAACACTTAAACAGAGTATAAAAAGAGTCTAAAAAATCCCATTTTGAAAGAGAAAATGAAATTCTTAATAATATTCGTGTCTTTACTGGTCTTAAGCCTCGGAGACGACGAAAAGGAGCTCTTCATGAAAATCCTTAAAACTCTTTGTGTTCCAAATCTTTCTCCAGATTTGGAAATTCAGGCCAAAGAGTGCGAGACCCGAATTCCCGATTATTACAGAACTTGGTTCAAAGGCTGCGCTTCAATGACTTTAGGAGTTCCCGAACTCGTCCTTCCATTGATGTGCTATCGAGCCTTTCCTGGCGCTCCTCAAGTAATTCATTATTTATTTCTATTAATTATTAACTAATATTTTTAATTAATAGTTAACTAAATGTTTGGAAAATCGAGAAAAAGTCCAAAAAATGGATTTAAAAGAAAAGGAAAACTTTTCAAATGAATATTCGGTGAGTTTTTCGCAAAAATTATTTTATCTTTCGCTGACTTTTGCTTTCTTTTGAAGGAATGCCTGAAAAAAGTCATTTAAATTATGACTTCATTTATGAGTCGAACGGAAATCCAATTATCTTTTGATTAGAACTACATTTTTATTATCTTTTAATTCGTTTCCTTTTTCGTCAAAAATCAAACAATTTCTTCATTTTTTGCTCTTTTTTTGGCCAAAAAATCAATTATTTTCTTCAAAATTATTGAAAACTTTGAATAAAATTAAGAATAAAATTGAAATCAAAACTAATTTTTAGCCGTTTTTTGAATAAAAAGTATTTTTTTTGCTTTCAATTGATTTGTCAGCAAATCTCGAGATAAGAAAATGTTTTGACTTTTGCTGACAATTCATCGTTGGGTCAAATAATCGCTTTTTTCTTCAGTATATAAACCGTTAATTTGTTTGAAAAAAGAAATCATTCCTTCAGAGACTCCCAAAAAGGTTTGGAAGGAATAGAAAATGCGATTTGTCTTCAGTTCAGCGCTTTTCGCCACTTTGGCCTTCGGTATGCCGTTATTATTCCAATCACTCTCTCTTTCTCTCTGTTTAACCCTTTCCTCCCTTTCCCCTCTTCCCACAGTGGCTCTGGCAAACTCGATCAAACGTCCTCAACAAGCCGTTCGTTTGACTCCCGGACAGACATATGTTTACGACTATTCCTCGCGTTTATTGACAGGAATTCCTCAATTAGGAGATCAATTCTCTGGATTTGAGATCAAAGCTGATCTCATTCTTCAGGCTTTGAGTGATTCAGTTGTGGCCATGAAATTGTCTTCTATTAGAGTTGGCAAACATAATGGTCCGGTTGGTAATGACTTTCCAATGGATGACCTCACAATGGATCATCAGATGAACGCTCAGTACCAAAAGGAACTGACAAAACCCATTCGTTTTGTTTATTCCGAAGGAAAAGTCAAAGCTTTCGAAGCCGACCAATCAGAGCCCGAGTGGTCTTTGAATATGAAGAAAGCCATTCTTTCACTCTTGAATGTCAATCTTCAGCCAAAGAAGATCATCAAAAGCCCGAAAACCAATCAAATCAATCGTCCAGATGTTGATCTCACTGTTTATCCCGTTTATGAGGTAATTATTTGGATAACTATTTCCATAACTATTACTATTATTACTATTATTAACTAATAGGAAGGAATCGGCGGTATTTGTGAAACCGTTTATGAGATCAATAATATTCCCGATCCGAAGAACTCTAATCCAGAGGACGCTTTCGTTCTGAATGTGACCAAAACCAGAAATTACGACAACTGTCTAACAGAGCCAACCATTGTTAACGACAACTTTGACGTCAGAGGCTGTCCCTGGGTTTGCCGTAAAGAGAAATCCTTCGCAGCGGTCGCTGGCTACTACCCGACTCCAGACGCAGTGAGCGATCCCTACATGAGTGGCTGTCCTTGTGGCAAAGAGCCTCATGAATCTCCAGTCGATTCTTTCAATTTCGTCAAATACAACATTTCGCTCCAAGAGTCCACTCCTCTCATTGAAGGCGTTTATTCTGAGGGAAAGACTTCTTATAAGACCAATGGAGACGAACTTCTGATTATCACTCAACAGAACCTCACTCTCACCGCTCAGGGAGGCGCCAGTGTTTCCATTCCGGCCATTCCTAGACCTCAAGTAACTTTCATTACAATTATTATAACTATTATTATTAATATTATTTCTATAATCAGAGACACAATGAGTTGTCATTCAGAATTCCAAAGCCAGTGTTACCCAAAGGAGCGAAACTGCCCCTGGACATCCCTTACTATCATCTGTTTGGAGAACCCAATGTTCCCGAACTCCAGTCTCTGATTCCCGAACTTTTGGACTCTTTGGCCTCAGATATCGTTTCGGGCGATTTGTCGGCCGCTAAAGACTCGATGCAAAAGACCGTTCAAATGGTTAACGCGATGGCAGTTCTTCCTCAAGAAGCTCTTCTCGAGTTGTTCGAAGAAGTTGCTCAACAAGGACAATCCCAAAGAGCGACACCAAAAGAACAAGTGATGCGAAAACTCTATTTGGACGCTCTTCCTCTGGCCGGCAGCAATCAAGCCGCTCAATTCATCGCCTATTTGATCCAACAGAACAAAGTGACAACTTTTGAGGCCAAAGAACTGGTTGAAGCCGTTCCTCAGAATCTCTTTTTGATCGACACTCAAACCATTGATCAATATCTGGAACTCTATCAATCACCTAATGTCCAGTCTCGTCGCCATTTGGCCGCTTCCGCTGGAATCGCTTTCGGTAAAATGGTGAAAGAGGCTTGCGTCAAGAGACAGTCCACTCCTGGAGACATTCCTGATGACAACAATGTTCCTCATCCCAAGAGAAACCTTCCTGCTCAATTGGTGGTTCAAAATGCCGATCCTCAGAATCTCAATCGAGTGACTGTTCAAAGCCAGAGTCAAAGAACTTCTTTCTCTCAGCGAATGAAGAGATCCGTGGATTGGGAGGACTCTTTCCAACAACAAGATCTTTGCTCTAAAGCCGATGTCGAGAAATACGTCCAAATTATTGGTCGTCTTCTTCAACAGGCGAAGAGTTTCCACAAAAAAGTCACACTAATTGAGACTCTGGCACATATGGGCGTTCCTCAAGCGCTGCCTCTTCTCGAGCCGTATATCTCTGGAAACGTTCCTCAAAGTCAATGTCCCGGATATGTGGTGGAAGACAACAACTCTCAGGACGAAGAATGCGATTTCATTCGTCAAGTTGTCATTTATTCGTTGTCTCATATCAGCGAACATTATCCCAAACAAGTGGTTCCTTTAGTCGTTCCCGTTTATAATGACATCTCAGAGCCTTACGAACTAAGAATCGCCGCTTTCACTACTCTTGTGTTCGCCGATCCCGAGAAACAGGTTTTGGAAAGAATCGCTTCTCAACTCCATTGGGAGACCAATAGACAAGTCCGCTCTTTTGTCTACTCTTCCCTTCAAACCATTGGAAACATCACTCTTCCTTGCTTCATGAAAACCGCTCAGAATGCCGACCAGGCCTTCAGACACGCGCCTCATGCTGATTATGGATATCAATACTCAAAAATGGAAGGAATGGGATTCTTCGACGAAGACAAAGACTTTGGTCTCTATTCTATCGCCGAATGGGTTTCTTCTAACATCTCTCGAGTGCCAAGAAGCGCTTACTTCTCAGTTGGCCAATCAAACGGTCCATTCCAAGACGAATTGGTTCAAATTGGTTTTACCGCTAAAGGAATGGAATCTTTGGTTCAAAGAGTTTTGGAACCAAATGGTCTCATAAGTGATATGTTTGACTCTTTGAACGCCAAAAGCAAAGATCGAAGAATTACTAAAAGGAACGCCGATTCCGCTCAACAGGCTTTGGAAGCCCTTAAAAGTAAACTCAATTTCGAGATCCGATCAGACGATGAGCCAAAAGCCGCCGTTTTCTTCAAACTCTTCGACCGAACCTCTTATTACGCTCTGGACAAACACTATATCCACTCTTTGATTGATTCTCTCGAAGACTCACTGAAAGACATCACTCAGAATCTAATGCAAGGACAGTCCTATCATTACGTGAAGCTCGTGATGCCTTCGCAACTCTACAAAGTGTTGCCTTCAGAGATCGGTCTTCCAGTTGTGATAACTCACAGACATCCGACTATTCTTTCGTTGAAAGTGGACCAAGCTAAACTCCAATTGGAAGTTCAGCCAAAGACTGTTTACCCGACTGGAGCCAACATCACGGCTCAGTTCCAACCATCGCTTTTCTACTCTTCATATGTGTTCGCTTTTGCCGTCAATACTGCCGACAGACAAGCCTATGGAACACATGTGGAGAAGACAACTCACGCCTCTCTTCCCGTTGAGTTCTCTGTTGGATATTCGCGACCAAAGAATCTGTTAACTTGGTCTCTTATTCCTCGTGTGGATCAAGAGATTGTTTACCACAAAACCGAATCTCAGACTTTCATCGCAAAGGCCAACATTGCCGGCGCTCCAGATAGAGACTGGCTTCAAGACTCGCAGCCAATCAGAACACTTGCCGTTCCATTCAAACACGAGACCACTTATGGTCAAGAACTTCTTGGACTCGGAGTTAGAGTTCAATTGAACACAGAGAACCCCTGGGCCACTCAACCCATCTATTCTTCACAAACAGCACAAGAATATGGTCTCATTCCGGCAATTGTCGAATCTTGGAGAAATCCTGGTCTCAGTCCACGAGAACTTCACGTCCAATTGGACAGCGATAGAGATGAACCCATTTCTGGATATGATTTCACTTTAAGATATAAATGGATTTCTGACGACGAAGAGACTGAAGATAATGACGACAGCGATGAAAGTTCGGCTTCTGATGAGTCAGACTCTGACCAATCAGACGAGAGCTCTAGTAGTAAGTCTTCTGAGTCCAAGAGCTCAGAATCTGATTCCAATGAAAACGGATCCAAATCTTCAAAATCATCGAAGAGTTCCGAAGAATCCGATGAATCGGATCTAAAGAAGAGAATCTCGAGAAGAATGTCTAAAGGAGTGGATCAGAACAGAAGTCAACAGAACAGTCGATATGAGAACCGAAATAAGAGAAGCGCTAACAAAGAGACAAACGAGTCTTCTGACGAGTCGTCCAATGAAAGCGGTTCCAAATCTTTCTCTAAGTCTGGATCCAAAGAATCGTCTCAATCGTCGTCTTCTGAATCCAAGTCTTCGGAAGAGAAGAGAAAACATCACCAGAAGAACAACGCTGGACAATGGAAGTCTAACTCACAATCGGCTCAATCTTCAGAGTCTGACAGCAGCTCTTCTGCGCAATCAGACGAAAGCCGTTCTCTTGAAGACTCGGTTTTCAAATACGAAGACGTAATGAAACTGATTTTAGGACAAGACTTCAAAAAGCATTCGATTAAAAGAATCACAAAAAATCTGATCCGAAAGACACAAAAGGTTTGGGAAAACAATTGGGACGAAGACTACGACCAGTCATCTGAAGACGAGTCGTCTCAAGACGAGTCGACAGAAGTTCCGCAAACTATTGCTCACGACATCGCATTGACTGCTGTTGCCAGAGGACCAAGACCTTCTTATTATGCCTGGAATGTGCTGTACGTGCACACATTCGACCACAGAATCGTTTGGCTTAAGACTGACGGACACATAAAGACACCGAAAGGAGTTTATATGACAGTTCCAACTCTGTTCTGCGCAGACGCTGTCGTCTCTTATCCGACAATTCCCAACGAATTCTATTATTCGCGAGAACAAATGAATTCCCAAAAAGCTAGACTTCAAGCTCAAGCAGGTTGGGGTCAACAATGTCATCATGACGGAGGAATTCTCATCTCTGGAGTTATGGAACAAACCAAAGATCATGTGATCACAGAAGAAGATCTCCAAACTGGCGAAGGAAGTGCTCCATCTCATGTCCAGAACTGGTTTTACAGACAATGCGCAATTGATCGCGCAGAAGGCCAGTCGCAGTCTTACGCTTGTGAGCGCGCTATTATTGAAGATTCCTACTTTAATCAACTCATTGTTGACGTCAAGTATAAGGGCGTGGCCAAAGAAGTCCAGAATTACACCCAAAAAGCGGCTCTTGCCCTGAAGGTGGCGCTTTATGATCATTTGGAAGTAAACTCTTTGGACGTCAATAATCCCGACGACCAAATCAGAATTGTCGCTCAATATTCCTCACGAATCCCAGACATCCAATTGGCGAATCTCCTGATCAAGAGTCCCGAAGAAGATGTCCAATTCGAGCGGATCCATGTGCCCAACTTTAGACCCGTTTCTTCACTTCTTCACACTCAAGAAGTTTACGCCAATCTCTGGACAGGATATGACAATAGAGACAAATGCTCGCTCATGGAAGATTACATTCGAACGTTCGATAACGTGACGTTCAAGACTGAATCCACTTCTTGTCAATTCCTTTTGGCCAAAGATTGTTCGCCTCTCGAGAGATTCGCAGTCTTTGCTCAACAATTGGATGACAAAACTCGGACCAAATCAGTGACTGTTTTGACCTCTGGATCTGAAATCAAACTTCTTGTTCCTCAACAACAAAATGTCGCGCAAATAGTGGTCGACGGAAAGGCTCACGAGATCTCATTCAGAAAGCCGGTAACAATTGCCGCGAAGAACCAGAACGCGATCAGAATCTATTTGAGAGCCACGCCTTCTGAGAGCGAGAATCCAATCATCGTTTTGGAATCCGATATCAACGACTTTGAGGTCAAATTCGACGGAAAAAACGCAAAAGTCTCGCTCGGAAGCCAATATCAAGGCAAGACTTGCGGTCTTTGTGGTGATAATAACGACGAGACCGAAGAAGAGTTTTCTGGTCCCGATTTATGTGTTTATGAAGATTCCGAAGACTTCTTCTCTTCTTATGCTTTAAGTGGACAACATTGCGCTCACGCCCCTCAACCTAAAGGTCAGCCAATCAGTGAATGAGAAAAGTTTTTTAAAATTTGAATTTTCAGGAGAGAAGAGATGTCCGCAAAAGTGGTTTCCGCATTCAGTTTCCGATTCTGACCAATTAGAAGGAGGACTCACTCACAAGAAAGAGATCAAAACAGTGATTGGACCAAATGGACAGACAACTGTTGTCAGACAACAAGTGAGTCAAGAGTTGAGTCAACAGTCCAGAACTGATGCCATTGAAAGTCAAGCGAATGCCGAAGAACTCCAAAGACAACAACAACATCAAGTGGAGAACCAAATGGCGCGACAAGATGGACAGCCTTTGAGTCCTTCTCAACAGCAAACCCTTTATGGCGCGACTCCTCAACAGCAGAAACTGATCCAAAGATTGAGAACTCAATACATCCAAAGAGATGACATGATTTGCTTCACAACTAAACCTGTGCTCAGTTGTGTTCAAGGCGTGGCTTCTCAATTCAAACAAGTGAAAGTGGACTTCCATTGTCTGCCAAAGACTTCTCCATTCACTCAACAGCTGATCGTTGAGTCTGAGAAACAAGTTATCAAACAATTGGTTAACAAAAGAGTAGATTTGAGACAACAAATCGAAATTCCAGTTTCTTGTGTTTGAAAATAGTTTTTTTGTTTATAATAACGCTCTTATCGTAACTCTAATTCAAATTCAAATTCAAATTCAATTTCAATAAACACTTTTCAATTCAATTCATTTTCTTCTTCTTCTTTTCTCCTTGGTCATCACTCGAGAAAGAGAGAGAGATCTTGGTCACTGTTTGATTGATTTGAAGAATAGAAGAAGTCTTTTATGAGTTCAAAGAAATCAATTGATTTACTGTTTTTCCAATTCGTGGAAAACTTTTGGATTTTATGACAAAAACTCTAACTTTTATTCATTTTTTGTGTTTTAACTAAAAGTAGTTTAAAATTAGAGAAAATTTATTATTTATTATGTATTGAAATAATCAAAGATTACAATAGAGTGCAAAGACATTTACAGGTCTTTCTCTTCTTGTCACACTTATCAGGATACTTTCTTCTGATTTGTCGGATCACGTCTTCAAAGATTTCATTGACGTTATGAACAAACTTTGCCGAAGACTCCATGAATGAGCAGTTATTGAAGGCAGTGGCCATAGTGGCACCTCTGTATCTGCTCACCGATCGTTCAGAGCTCAGGTCATTTTTATTGCCGACCAAAATGATGGGAAAGTCATTAGATTTCTTAATCTTAAATATTTGGTCTCTTATACGTCTCACGTCTTCAAAGCTGTCCTTAGAAGTGATGGAATAGACTAAAACAAAGCCCTGTCCTTCTCTTATATAGAGGTCACGCATTGCTGAAAACTGTTTAGTGCCGGCGGTGTCCACAATCTCGACCATACATTGACGGCCGTCCACTTGCATCCACTTTCTGTACGTGTCTTCAATTGTCGGATCATATTTATCGACAAAAACACCTAATTTAATGAAATAGTATAAAAATAAACTTATAGTCAAAATGAGCCCACCCTGAATAAACTGGACAGTGAGTGCACTTTTGCCCACTCCAGCCGATCCTAAAACAACTATTTTGTACTCTCTCATTTTAAATGGCAATCATTTGTGAAATATTTGTCAACTGATGAGAATAAGAGAATATGATCCGTCACCTATTCATTCATTATAAACATTATTGTGTTTCGAATTACTTATTTTCATAACTCTTTCAGAGAATCAAAATCCAAGAATTAATACTCTTTTTGAAGAAATTGTTAGCTTGGTAATCAAATGAAAAACATTCAACACAAGATCAAAGATCACATTGAGATGCAAAGGGTTATAATTGGGGAATAATTGACTTTTCAAGAGCTTATCTGTGATCTGATTTGAATATCAGTTGTAAACATTGAAATAATTAAAGAAGACATCGGCAAGGCAGTGTTACTTGCTAAATTAAGTTACTCAATCTTATTTTGAATGAAATATTGTTTGTGAACTCTGTCTGTGGTCTGTCTGTCGCCAAAATTGACGAATAAATTACTTAATGTAACCAAAATCAATGTAAGCGTCACTGAGTAGACAGCTATTGTTGCACCACAGCAAAGACCAAGATCATATGCTGATAAATTGCTACAAAAATTGTAGTTATATTTTGATTTACAATAATTGAATTTACAATAAAATATTTATTTTGTTATGATTTTTATTTTTACCGACAACTTGGACTTCGGTGCTAATAAATGTGATTTTAAAATGAAACCCCTGGTTATCATACAATTGAGTGAAATTCAAATTGACATTCGATAGCGTTTTCAAAGATAAAAGTAGTGAACAATTGATGAATACTTTCAATCATTTGTTGTCAAGCATTGCATTCAACACTCAATCAGTCATTTGTTTAACTCTTTATATTTGAAAACTCTTTAAAAATATAAGTAATTAATAGAAAATTTAATTAAAATAATGACCGGAAGTAAAGGGAAGCGTTTGAGAAAGAGTTGAGAACAAGATTTCAAAAATTTTCAAATATTAAAATTCTTGTATTTTTACAGAACGAAGATATACCGGACAATTTCAATGCGAATGTGGGCAAAATTGGACAGCATATGATCTAATGATACAACAATGTGATGAATGCACTTATTGTGGAAGAGATGTCTTTCCAACTCTGGCGGTAATTATAGACAAATTAATTTTATTTGAAATTATATGAATTTACAATCAATTGATTGCCTCATAGAGTCTGACCACTGAAGTCCACACAAACAGTAAGTTTTGAATTAATTTAAATTTAATTATATTTTTATAATGAATTCAATTAAATATAGACTTTGAGGCAGAGATTGACGAGAAATACTTCGGACAATACCAGTGCTTTAAATGTCTGAGAACTTGGTTTTCAGCCCACTCCTGGCTCGGATTCGCACAACAGTGCCGAAAGTGTGAGACCTGGACCGAAGCTCACAAATTGGTCGGTATTTACAAAAGTTACAAGATATTAAAAAAATAATTTTTTTTCGCATTTCAGCGACAATTGCAAAGACCTAAAGGTATGGACAAGAGGAACGACCCAAAGAAACCTCATGAAAGCGACAGATGTGCCAAATGTAAACACTTGGGACAGAACTGCAAGAGTTATCAAAAGATGTTGAAAATGCTGAAAAAATTCAAAATTTAAACTAAAATATGTCTCGAAATCATTTTATAGCTAAAAATCATTAAAAATATTTTTCGGTTATCTTTTGAATATAATATTTAAATAATTTGTGAAAAAATTTTTGCAATTTTTTTATCAAAACTCTTGTCTATAATTCGATGGAAAAACGATTTCAAAGATATTAATATTTTGTTCAAAAAATTGGTTAAAAAATAAAAATATTTCATTTAAACAAAAATTAGTTTCAATTTTTGGCATAAAGTATATCAATGTCTGACTGATAGAAATCTCTGATATTTTTTCGTCTTATTTTGAGCGCCGGAGTGACCAAAGCGTTGGTTGTCGTCCATTCTTCAGAACAAAGTTTAATTTTTGCCGGTAATTCCATTTTATGCAGTCCTACACTTTGACCAAATTTTTGCAGTTCTTTCAAAACAAAGTCTATAATTTTGCTGTTTTGGCACAAGTCCTCCCACTTGTCGCCCTCAGCGCCGGGCAATAGCTCTGATGCCAGCTTTCTCACAGCCTTTTGTTCAGGTACAATGAATGCTATCAAATAACCATGATAAGAATCACCATAAGCGCAGATATTTTCCACATAATGACAATTGATTAGTTCTGATTCCACCTAAGGTTCAAAAGACAATTCAATGTTGAATAGATAAGCTCAAGCTCAATCAATCAATAAATCAATTCTCACTTTTCCCAGAGAAATATATTCTCCAAA
Source organism: Edwardzetes edwardsi (assembly GCA_034693445.1). NCBI lineage: Eukaryota > Metazoa > Arthropoda > Arachnida > Sarcoptiformes > Ceratozetidae > Edwardzetes > Edwardzetes edwardsi. Next base: position 1,443 of record JAQFXL010000861.1, on the reverse strand, counting down.
TTGTAATTTAATGAAATCCTTTTTCCTGTCGATGACTTTGAACTGTCCGTCTTTATTGACTTCAAGTATATCTCCCGTTTTGAACCAACGAATGCCATCCTTCACCTCAAAGGCCTCTTTTGTCTCCTCTTCTAATTTATAGTAACCAATGGCTACATTAGGCCCTCCGACCACAGCTTCGCCTCTGGAGTTAGGCTTATCTTTGACACAATAGCCGCCCTCTTCCCAATCAATTAGTCGAACTCTAGTTCCGTGAAGTGGTGATCCAATCGAACCGCAACTGATATCTTCAAAATCCATAGATGTAGTGCTGGCTGTCGTTTCAGTGGAACCGTAGCCCTATTTGAGTGAAAATAGGATCAAAAAGATTATATTAAATCACATTTATTTACCTGATACAAGTTGACATCAAGACAGGCCCTCAAGAATTGATGTGTGTCTGGGCTAAGAGGGGCGCCACCGACCATCAAATACTGTAATTTACCGCCAATTTGTGATCGAATAGCATTACAGATGAAAGAGTTGATTATAGGCGTACGGAAGCCCTTTTGCTGCCAATCGATCTTATAATTGATCGCATAATCAAAGAGTTGTCGGAAAAGTGGACTTTTCTTCTGAACATTCAGTTCAATGTCTTTACGAATTCGTTCCAAAATCAGAGGAACAGATGCCATAAATGTTGGCTTCAATAGAGTTATATCCCCTTTAGTGCCTTCCTTGAGTGCTGTGCCAGAGTTGGTCATTGTGAAGGGTGTACCATACCCGATTTTCACTCCCGATGAGTAGAGAAAGGTTTCGGCACAGAATTCAAGAGCGTGTGAAAGAGGAAGATATGCTAAGTATGAGTGCTCTGACGGCTTTTTAAACGGTTCGTAAGTCAGAGTATATATCGAATGAAAACAGGCCAGAATCTGCCGGTGGGTCAGAACCACACCCTTTGGTGTTCCCGTAGAACCTATAGTTCGTAATACACGCGATTAAAATCACTTGAACTCAACCAAAACGTCAATTACTTCAAATGTTATGTAGTTTTTGAACATTTCATTGAATTCTTAACAAATTGCATAAAGAATTAGAATTATTAGTAAACTATTCAAAAACAACATTACTTATATCTTAATTAGATAATTAAACCCTCAAATGTGAAGATTTAATCTCTTAAAAAGATGATTAAACTTTTTCGCTAAACATCACAAACACTTAAAAGGGAACAACACTTGAAATTTCTAATAGAATCGATGAAATCAATTAGTGATAATCTAATTGACTCTAATTAGCCTTTTGAACACTTCAGACATAAAAATATTATCAATAAATGGGTGAAAAAAATAACTTATATTTAGATAAACACCAAGATAAATATTATTGAACGATACCTGAAGTATATTGAATGAGCGCAATGTCGTCCTCAGTTGGATCAATTCCGGTGAGGTTTTTTGGGGC
>JAQFXL010000860.1:0-15814 GCA_034693445.1 Edwardzetes edwardsi | reverse complement strand
AGCTTAAAATCTAGTAAAAAATCTGAGTTCATGTTTAGTAATCTAATCGATTGAGTGTTCATTCTTTCCCTTTTGAAGAGAAGCCTTGGCTTTGAATTATTACGAAATTAATTGAATTTTATTTCTGAAATTCCCAAAAGTCTCGCAACGAATAGAAAGTGATATTTGTCTGACGAAAACTGATATAAATCTAAATATAATGTTTGAGGAAACAACAGAATTGTGTCACCGGCTCTATAAAAAACGTGAAATCTAAGTGTTCTATCAAGGTAATACGAGACTTGATTCACACTTTTGGATACTTTTCAAACTTTGAATGTCGTAAACGCAAAGAATGAACTTCTTATTTAAAAGTCATTTGTCTGACGAGAAAATTCTTTTCTCTTTTGATTGAAAGAACTAGGTGACATTTCATCAAAAAAAAGAATGCACACTTGCTCATTTTTAAAGCTTTATTCTCCAAGAACACAAATGTTTGTGAACTTGCATAATGTGGTGTTAAATTGTAAAACATGTTCAAGTTCATTAACTTAACTCAATTAACTCATTGAATGACTAGACTTGACTAGCTCACTTTCAATACATACTTTTTCTGGCAAATGTTTTTATCGTTAACTAGTTAAATGAGCCATGAGCATGAAAATTACGCTAATTACCGTTAGTTGCTAGATACAATGTATTAGCATACTATTGAATGATTTCTTTCATCTTTCAAATAATAAATTCAATGATAAATTATAAATCAAAGGTGAGAATAATTAACAGACCTGTCTTAAACACAAATCAGCGAATCTGGTTTCAATTGCAGTGAAGTTGTAATATTTCAACTTGGTGATCACCTCTCCGTCCGGCAATTGGTATATTCGCACAAAATTTTGCTCAAAACTGTTGTCGAACTTAATATCAAAAGTTCTGTTATTTTCATAATTTATTAGATTGTCTTCAAAAATATCGACCGAATTATTAGAAAAGTTTGTGGAAAATGTGATCCCAAAGGAGATGTGATAACTGAATAATATCAACAAATAGCCGATCATATCACTGATCATATTCTTGGTTATGTATATATAGGAGTAGATAAATGGGTCTAAAAAACTTTCGTCAAAATCACTGAATACTAGTATTTGTTAACATTATATAAGATTACAAATTGAAAGGCAGTGTTATCTGCACTGGGCTTACACTAAAATAAGTGGTTAAACGTTAGGTGCATTATAGAGGCGAAAGCGCGGGGAGAGTACCATATAGAGAGACAGAGAGGACTAAATCTACTGTGTGTTAAACGCCAGAGCGTTACGCATGTCGTCGACTAACGAGTCCGTTCATGTGTGAAGGCATTCATCGCTTAAGGACCGGCCTCACCAACAAATTGCTAGATACTGTCACTGACTGGACAAACACCGCTCATATGCAAGATATCCTCCCCAATTGACAAGATGAAAAACGTTAATGAACTTGTGGTTAAATAACACAAGTCATAAGTTTTTAAAAGTTGTACTAGCATACTTAATTAGATCGAATTAACACCACTGTTGGTAATCTTGTTCAAAATTAAAGAGAGCTTGAACATCTTACTAAAATCACCTAAAATGAGGGAATATTTTGTGTCTATAGATGGGAACTCAGAGATGGATCAGCAAAGCACTGAACAATAGGTTTGTGATCGCATTCGTTGTGTAATACCGTATCAGTGTTTGGGGGGAAATACAGTCTCTGATTGTGTTAAGCATTTTATATCAAATTTGTTTTCTGTGAATCAGATCTGAATTGAAGCAGACTTTTAGCTCATTACTAACCAAATACCCATTGAGTGCGGGGCTCACCGCTCACTCCGATAACGAAGAGAAGAGCTATACATCCGACGAAACGAGAGAAGAGAAATGCAAAACATTTATACTTATATAGTTTTAAACGCATTTAGAGAACTAATATAATGAAGGAATGGTAGGGGACGGCCACTAATCTCTATTACAATAAAAGATTAACTAAAACTCAATTTCAGTTTCATTAAATCGATTTCAACACAAAAACAATTCAAAAGTATTGAAGTTTTTATTATTTTATTGAAATTAATTCAAAAAACAGTCGAAACCAAAGATCGTATCATTTATTAGGAATTCAGTCTTTCTTTATATTCTTCTGCAACTCCTTGAGCTCTGAACGGGGTTTGTTGTGTTTTCGGGCAAACCGTAAATTCCTCAACAGTTTTGCGTCGACCTATAAAACCATCGAAAGAAAAGAAAAGGAAAAATGTTTAGAAAATAAGCAAAAATTGGGAAAAATGTGTGAATAAGTCATTTGAATGTTATGTGGAATAAAAAAGTAATCGTTTCAATAGACTTGTCGTCGATATAAGAGAGTGAACCAAACGATTCGCTTCACTTGTCTTTAGTTTATGTGAAGCTCGAGAGTAGTACTGAAGAGAAAGACATAAAATAAAAAATTCTGTCAAAAGTGTGTGAGAGAGAGGAGAGGCAGACAATTGCATATAACATATCGTTCTGGTCTGACATTCAAAAGGACATTCACCACATGGGGTGTGCACTCAAACCGCTCTAAACCCGAAGACACTCGAAATTTTGCCACATTTTTCTGTCCAAATCAACTGACAGTTCAAAAGGGAAAGACATTTCATTTTGTGTCCAAAATTTACATCTGAAATAACTGTCGGAATTCGCACTAAAAATATGTTTTATGGCCTAAAAATCTCACTGATTCTCAACTATCGGCTCATTATTTGAAGGAAAACCAAAATAAAAGACAAAACAATCGAAACAATAAATGTTTTTATCTTCAACTCAACAAAAAGTTATAAATAAAAAGTGATCTCAAAGGGAGAGAAGACCGCAAAACACATCCATTTAGTCGTTTTTCAATTTAATTGGAATCTTTGAAATATCAATAACTTTGGCCGATATTTACCATAACTTTAAAAGAAGTCTTAAGATGTCTGACATTAATAATTATGGCATTAATTCATATTTTGAGATATGAGTCATAGCTTATGACTACGACTAAATCCAGGCATAAATTGCCCAAAACTCAAAATTTGATTAATTATTTGACTCCCAATCAAAGCATTTGTGAAAATATCATAAAATTTGGTTTCAAACTAATGCCAAAAGAAATTAATAAAAAGTTTAAATTTATTTCTTCAAAAATATGACAAAAACGACAAATGAATGGTTAGTCAAGTCTTGAGTCGAAAAAATGGTTTATTTACACAAAAATCACTCAAATCTGCACTTTTTGTTAGAAGACATTAATATTTAATCTGATTATGTCTTAAACCAAATTAAAGACAAATAATTTATTGAATGCTTTGAATAATCTCTAAATGAAAGACATGTCTAATAAAGTCTGAGATCAAAGAACTAGAAATTGATTCCAAGAATCAGAGAATATGTGTCAATATTTAAATCTGAGACAACTTCTGTTGCCATCATCTGATGTAACTCTTCTTCCAATTCTATTGTCAATGAGTTTTAAAACATATTGTCTGGAAGTGAGACAATTGACGGCAAAATAAAGTATAAAATTTGATAAAATGAGTGATCAAAACACTGATTCTCAAAAAGAGACAATTCTTTGACCACAAAAGAGGTGAGTAATGAATGGTTTGCGAACCCCTTTCATTGATTCCTTGCGATGGCGTTTCGGCCGATGGATACCATTTCGGTGGTCTTTGCGATCTGTAAACACATATCACTTGATTAAGATATTCAAATGGATTTGATGTGAAAAAGACTTACTCTGGTTATGCGCGGTGTGATTCTTCGACTTTGCCATTGTTTTATGTGATTAACGCAACAAAACAACTGATTAATTGACTCAAAGTCTGACCAAAAGTGTGTTTTAAGGCTAAAACTCAATCACAATAAGGAAAAGGATATGAAAAACGTGGAAATATTTTATTTTAAATCAAAAACAACGTACAAACAAATTAATTAAAACCCTCACAAATTGATTTATTTGAACAATATCAAAATTTTAGGCAATCTAGGTCTCCATCACAAACGCTTTGACAATTAATCTTTGAATTCAACTTTTTATTGAAGTGTTCAAGGATAAATAATCCACAGCGGAATAAATTTGAAAAATAGTAATTTAAATGTAGTGATCTCTACCTCTTCAATGTGTAACGATTTACTTAAACTGAGTTCAATTACTTTCGGTATCACAACGAGTGCTGACATCTTATGATAAAAGCACTAAATTTATGTCTATTTTTTGCCATTTTATAAGCTTTCAATTGTATGCTATTCATAGATGTCGTGACAATCGTTTGCCGGCTTTGTGTTGTATTGTCGGGCGTTTACCCCAAGAGTTAACTTTTGGTCGCCATTTAATAGTCTTTTGTTTGACACTCTTTTAAACAATTAATTTATTGATAATATATTGACATTTGTTTGAAACAATTAGACAATAATAAAGTGATGACTGACTCACGTAAGACACCATTTATTGATTGACGCAATTATAGGATTTGTTTTCTCAGAATACGGTTACTCTTCTGGCAGTAGTTCTGCCGTAAATCCGAGGTACGTCTTAACATTCAAATTGATGTCAATTGGTTTGTGACTTGAATTGCGTTTTAGTTACGGCACCGGTCAATATGGCTCGTATGGGACGGACACATATGGCTCATATTCATCGACCGGTTCGAGTGCTCCCAATGCGTACGGCAGCGCTTCTGCACCCAATCCTTACGCTCAACAATCGGGATATCAGTCGACAACCAGTGATCAGTACTCGTACTCAACTCAACCTCAACCCAACCTCTACTGTGAGTCAGCACTCATTTATCAATTAAACGATTGACTCAACCATTACTTGAATTTCCAGCTGACGGACAATCGGGACAATCAGGTGGTTATTACAGTACAGGTGCGTCTAGCGGTGCCCCCAGTGGAGGTGCTGGCCCGCAAAGTTCTGGGCCTGGTTTTGGCTCTTCGAGCGGTGGCGGGGGTTATGGCGCTAATTCATACTACACTTCAGGTCACGGCGGCGCTGGTTCTCATCCGGGCTCTGGTGGTCAGTCGAGTCAAAGCCAATATGGATCGTACGGACAGTCTGGCAATCAATATGGTGGACAATCGAACTCATCAATGGGGGGAGGGTTCAACTCTCTTCCGCCTCCCGGGGGAATGCCTGGCGGGCCGCCTGGTTCTGGAGGCTATGGAGGAGGACCCGGTGGATATGGGTCTGGTGGTGGCTCAATGGGTCATGGAGGCGGACCCCCTCAATCTGGATATCACGATATGGGGAACGGCCACGGCATGAGAGGCCCCCCAAACAACAATTTCAGGTACGCTTTTGTCGCTTAATATCAATTGATTTGTTCGCAAATTTTGGTCACTATTTGGTTATCTCTTAAACATTATAAAAGATTCTCTCAAAAGGGTTTCATCGGTTGAACAGAACATCAGTTCTGATTCAATAAGAAATGAGTTAAACATCAAAACTAGTCTTTGTTTTCGACGTTTTCGAGTATTGATAGCAAACAAAGTATAGGTTTTAAATTCTGTTCAAAAGATGCAATCATTCAAAGAATTAGTTCAAAGCAACAAAACATTCGTTATTCTGATTATAGGATCGGAATCAGAGTTAAAGATGTGATATGTTTTCAATTTTTCAATGATATCCAGATTAGTGTTCAACCATTTCTACGGTCTATTGACTGATCAATATATTAGTATCGAGTGTTTAGTATAATTAACTACCAATTATCAGTTGATTGAGCTATTCGTCAGACCTGGAGGTCATTTAGAAGTCACTACTCTTTAGTTATCGTACTATTGATTAACACTATGAATAAAATGAAGAATTTTATCGATTTTATCATCGCTTCTAAGTTTGAAACCTTTCGGGTGTTTAAAAAAACTTATCAAAAGTGACTAAAAGTTAAGTTAAATTACAGGTAAAGTATTGAGAAAACGATATCAAGGCTTTGATTATTGTGATTGACTTAACATCCAAACAGTCATTCCTTTGGCCGCGAAATCGTTATCTCTGTTTTGTAATCAATTTTTGATTTGGTTTAACAAAAGTTAAAATTTAACGAAAACTTGTCTTTCATTCCAATTACAGCAAACATAATGAATGGTTGGGTCACAGAATAACTGTTGAAATTTGTTCTTTAATTCTTCCAAAACTAATCAAAATTCCCTTTTATTTGTCTTTTCTTTTCATTACTTATTCACAAACTTTCGCTTTGCTTTGAACTAAGTTTTGCTTACTTTCCAGACGTTTCCCATTTATTTCAATTACTCATTAATCTATTCATCCATTAAATTATATGAATTTTATTATCTTTTCTCACTTTTCGGTTATTTTTGGTGTTAGAACTGTTGTGAAAAGTCTTCGAAACCATAAATTTAATTAAATTTCTGAGATATGAGTCATTGATTCGATTGAATGGCTGCCGAAGTGTTTGCTGTTTAACCAAAACAATGGTCTGAACTCAAAGAAGTGTATCAAATGTTGACATAAAGGAGTGTTTGAAAGAGAATTGAAGAGATTGTCACAAATGTATCGGTTTTACTGAAAAGTTTAACCAATCAATCGAAAGGTATAACTAAAAGGGGGTATAAATTGTTATTAATTTTTGAGTTATTTTTTGTCTAATTTAATGTTAAATACTCTGTGAGTGTGTTCTCCAAAACCAAAAACAAAATTTGCAAACATTTTATTGATTTATAGCCAATACTCGGAAGTCAAGCATTGTTTGTAATGTTTATACAAATGAGATAACAAATGGTGTATTCCTATTCTCGTCCTATCTCTAGAGGAGGTCATGGAGGCGGCCGTAGTTCCGGCCCCGGTTTTATGAAAGGTAACATTTAAAGTGATTAATCAAATCGAAAACAAATAAGAAATTTAAAAAATTGTTTAATTAATGTCTGAACAAATCGTATGTCGAATCCAAATGTGGGGCTAATTCGGTGCCAAAGCTTTAAGTTATTAATTCATTTATTGATTCAATTTATTGAACAAATTGTTGAATGAGTTTTAAGGAGTTCTCAGAGCATATCTTACTATACAAGAGTGGATCAGCTCTATTACTATCAAATTTCAGTGTTTATTAATTAATTTAAGTCTTCATTAATCATAAAAATTGAAGTTTTTCTTAAGAAAACAATTATTCTCTGCTTTAGAAGAGTTGTGGGTTTTATTGCATGCATTCTCTCTGAAGAGCTTTTTGTGAAAGTTTTGTCATGTCTTCAGTTCTAACGCTTTTACTGTTAAATTCAGGCAGAGGTGGATTCGGGGGACCCTCTGATCACTACGGACAACCTGGTAATTATCACACTTATAGTTTGCTAATCAAGATTCTAATTAACTGATTGGTTGAATAGATTCAAACAATGACACGATATTCATATCAGGACTTCCTGACAATATCACTGAAGACGAATTGGGTAATCATTACGGCTCTATCGGTCGCATAAAGGTATTGAATCCAACTTTGTTTCAAATTATTCTTTATTTCCATTTTCATTGATAACAGTTGGATAAAAAGACGGGTAAACCCAAAATCTGGATCTATAGAGATAAAGCAACGGGCAAAGGAAAGGGAGAGGCAACTCTTACCTATGATGATCCCGAAGCCGCCAAATCGGCTATTAATTGGTTCAATGGTTGGCTTTAATTAGATTTTAATTTAGATTTCGTCTAAACTGTTGTTTCCATTAATAAAGCCAAAGAGTTTCCGCCCGGAACTGGAAAGTTCTCTAAAGTGGAGTTCGCTCAGCGCAAAACTGGTGGCTTTAGTGATGGCGGCTTCCGTGGTGGTCGAGGCGGCGGTGGCAGAGGAGGAGGAGGTGGTGGTGGCCGTGGAGGCCCCGGTGGACCTGGAGGCCCTCGAGGAGGACCTGGTAGTGATGGTGGTCGACAGGGAGACTGGAGGTACGATAACTGGAATGTGTACTCATTTGATTGGAAATAAACTATTGTTGTGTCAGATGTCCGGTGCCGTCGTGTAATAATAACAACTTTTCCTGGAGAAATGAATGCAATCGATGCAAAGCCCCCCGACCTCCTGGTGATGGTCCTCCTGGACCTATGACTCCACAAGTTATTGATGGACAAGGCGGTGGTCGTCGAGGAGGTAGCGGAATGGGAGGAATGTCTCCAAGAGGAGACAGAGGTCGAGGCGGCGGTGGTGGACGTGGAGGACCTCGCGGAGACAGAGGCGGTCGAGGAGGAGGTGATCGTGGTGGTCCACGAGGAGGTGGCCGTGGCGGACCTCCAAGAGGTGGAGGAATGAGAGGCGGCCCAATGGGTGGCGGACCAATGAGAAGTGGTGGCCCTCCGTAAGCATTAAACTCTAGTCATTTGATTATTTATATTAATTTTGTTTCTGTTTTCAGTGACCGTCGATCCAAACCTTATTAGTAATCGAATATTAATCGCATTTTTGTCACCAATTCTACCATTAATTCGACAAATTATGTCATTTCCGTCGACTTATATTAAATTCAAATTTCTTTCGATTTTGGTCTCGATTTTCATTAATTATTTGAATTTCATTCAAATGTTGTAATCATTAATAAATTGTAGAGAATATCAATCAAACAATTATTTTATAATAGAATTTCATTTCATTTTTTTGACGATTTTTCTCTAATTCATGTATTTTTCGTTAATAAATGTTTTTTTTCTCCGAATATTTTTGTTTAATTCTTAGCTTTTGACCATAAAATGAATGAATGATATCCAGATTTTTAGAGCACTGGTTCTGTTCAGTCACTCAGTAGTGATATAGTGTTTGAAATCCGTTTTGAGACCTATTTTTAGAGACCTTTCAGTCACTGAATGACTGCTTTAAACAAAACTAAAACTTATATTTTAGAGACATTAAAAAAGTAAGGCTTCGTTTGTATCACTTTTGGCCCATAGTTTAGTCATTCAGTCAGAGCACAGACTCTTCCTCGAGTGTGAGCTCATCCACAGATTCTCTCTGTGGAAGTGTTTCTAAATCTATTCTGTTTGCGACTGTTTGGCAAAAGTAGTGTTCAGTGAAAAACAGTGATTAGGTTTCGATATTTTCAGTGAATAATTGACTCCAATATTGAAAACCTGTCGACAGAAGTCTTGAACTTAAACTCAATTTTATGGATATTTTTCATTACATTTAAGGCATTTTGTGGGTGTCTTCATATATTTGGTATCAAATTTTTGAAAATTGGTGTTTAATGTCTTATCTCTTACTGCAATCAAGTGTTTGTGTCAATGGGTTTGTGCGGTGTTTGCCATAAAGATAACTAGAGTTTGAATATTACATTTTTTCTCCGGTAAAAGAGACGAATGTTCTTATCATTAGTGAAGTGTAACCTTTGCCAACGCGCACAGCACTCGCCAGAGCTCTCTCCACTCTGGGGTTTGGTCGAAAAGACAAGATTTTCTCACTATTCTAACTTTTCGATAGCACAGCCTATTCTCTGATACATTGAAGTCAAGCACTGAACTAAACTCTCAGAAATACAGCAAAACATAAACACATATATATAGTGACTATTTATTATTAAATTATTATTTAATTCAAATTCAAACAAATATTTAGTCTATTTATACGCAAACTTGGATTCGGATATAATTGGCCACAAAAATGGATGATTTGGGTAAGACTTCAATCGCTCAGACCTTATATAGAGATATAATAAAATCATAGTTTTTTGTATTCATTTTTGACGATTCATATCATAGGATAGACATTAATATACGACTCGTTTTAGTCATTTAATCCATTAAATTGGGACTCAATTCATATTGATTTGACGGAAGTGTCGGCAATACTCGAAATCCGAGTCAAGATATCATACTTTTGACACATTTTTAAGAATCATTTGTCAAAAATTCACAGAAATTAGTTTTTTCTTCAATTCAATCAAACATTTTCGTCAAACTTATGTTAATTAAGACATAAATTTGCGCAGAGATTACAGCAGAGGACACACACTCGTAATGTCAAGATATTATTCAATTGATTAAATGAGTGCTTAGGTAGAGGAATGAGAGGATGTGCTCTTCAGAGGCGAAGGTTTAAATGTTTTATGATATGTTGTGCAAAGACTTTCACAGCTCTCTATCACTGAGTCTATTATGTATGGGATGTGGTGTTCAGGTCTGTTGTTATGATAGCCTTTTATGGGATAACTCTCTCCTCCAATGTTTAGTTGGAAAAAGTTCGTAGGAGTTCGGGTTCGGCACAAAATCAAGGATTCGCTGCCTTTTATATGAATTGTATAATTGAGGTCTTATAGTATGTATTGTGGGATAATTTACTTTCAATGGCATAGTTTTGCAGCTCAAGAGCTCTGCATTCAATGTTTGCGTTTATGTGAGCGCCGAATGTCTTAGGAATAGCTTCTGTTAGTCGAGAGCTCTGAGTCCTATCATTAGGTTTACTCCACTTTCAAACAAAATTCAGTTCACAACTCATGTATTTATGAAAAGATTGTGAAAAATCTATTTTAAGACACTTTTCTACGGCTGACATACAATCGCTGAACAGTTCCTCTCATTTGTACGAAACAACAGTTTTGTTAACAAATTGTTTGAAATTGTCTTTAAATAAAAGAAAAGTTTTTTGTTTCACTAATAAAAGAAACTGTTTTTGTCTGAATGTGCAGATTCTCTACTGAGTGATCTCGAAAAGGCTACCACACACTTGAAAAAACAACCTGGTAGCACATCTGGTTGGAAAATGCAAACACCGGCCGATATTACGACCACTACTGCTCCCAAACTGACTAAAAACTATGAATATTATGGAAGTGATGAGGTTTTGATCAAAACTCAACAAATTATTGTAATTTTACTAATTTTTTGATTGACTCAATGGACAGCCCCTCTATCAGAATGACATAATGTCTACCCGTAAGACGAGTCCCAAATCTCCAGGTATTATTGACACGCAATACAATAGCAATTTGTCTGAGCTAGATAGCTTGCTTGATGATTTGAATTCTGCACGAATAATCGGCACTAACCATCATCATCCTAACTGCCTGTCCTTTGGAGGCAAGTGTTGAACATTTCTTAATTTTTATTCAAATTTAATATAATTTGTATTTTATTTCAATTTATTTGCTTTTGAATTATAAACAAAAAGTTATTTACTTTTCAAACGAAGAATATTTGGATTTATTCCAAATGTTTGTAAAAATGGGTTAACTTTTCTAAACATTAATATTCTTTAGTTTTTAACCTATTTGTGACTCATTTCAAGTGATTAATTGACTTTACTATTAGTGACAACGAATGGCAACTCTGGATATGTCGGTCGGGACCGAAGTGATAGCACTCAAGTCAATCAACTGATCCATAATCTCGAACATAATCTGCATAGTCCTCAGTAAATACATATTTGTCTTTGAATTTCTCGGATTCATTCGATGTTTATTTAGTAACCAGACATATGTGCCACCCGTGCACTCAAGCCCTAAAAGACATGTTCACAACGCGCCTCCCGGCCACACACCCTATACGGCCCGCATTACTGACACAGAAGAGGGACTTTTGATTGAGACTTACAAACCCAGGTGTCAAACAGCAAAGATTGTGACGGAACAGCCCCAAAGACCAGTGCTTAGCTCACCCAAGCATACTGGAACAGCCTCCAATGCAACTCAAGAGCTCGATGACCTGATGGCGTCCCTCTCAGACTTTAAAGTATGATATTTGAAATTTCCTTCAAAACAGTTGAATGACTGAAATATTTTAGTTGAAAGACAAAAACCAAGTTATCGGTTCGGACTACGGAAAAGTGTCGCCCAAACCTGCGGGCGGCCAGAAATTGGACACAATTATAGGTACTCTTCAGTCAGACATGAGTCGTCACGGCGTCGATACGGCAGCTAAAGGTCACTGTCAAGCCTGTCATAAGCCGATTGTAGGTCAAGTGGTTACAGCTCTGGGCAAAACCTGGCATCCCGAGCACTTCACTTGTCTCAATTGTGGCATAGAATTAGGAACAAAGAACTTCTTCGAACGCGATGGCGAACCCTACTGTGAAACAGATTATCACAACCTGTTCTCTCCGCGCTGTGCCTATTGTAACGCATCCATTCTTGATGTGAGTAGTAATTGAAGGACACAACCCATTCCTTTCCCACATTACATAACTTACTTTGATCTGAACTAATGACGCGATACTTCTCTGCCATCCATTCAGTTAACGATTTAATAATTTTTTTATTCATTAGTTTTGATGAAAAAGCAGTCAAACAGTTATTTAAGATATACTGAGCTATAAATAAGTAATTCTAAGCCTTTCCTTATTTTTGTCTATCAATCAAACTATGTTTGTCTTATCAATGGACCAGAATTTGAATTCAATCCAAACTATTCAACACTTTCTTATAAATGCTTTTAGTTTTGTATCAAATTTTAAACTTTAATGCATTTCCAAAAAATTACGATTAAATCTCAAAATGATTATAATATTTGTTATCCTTTTTCCCTGAATTATCCAGAAATGTATAACAGCGTTGGAGAGGACATGGCACCCAGAACACTTCTTCTGTGCCCACTGTGGCAAAACATTCGGCGACGATGGTTACCATGAAAAGGATGGCCGACCTTATTGTCGCACCGATTATTATGAACTGTTTGCTCCTAAGTGTGGCGGTTGTAATACAGCCATTACTGACAATTATATATCGGCGCTCAGCACTCAATGGCATCCCGAGTGCTTTGTTTGCAGGGTAAGTTTCTTTATGCGCAACCTTTTTATTGAAGACATTCTGCGAATAATGGCTTCAATGGATTCGATTGAATAGATTTGAAGTTTTCTATTGTTTTGATTGGTTAGGACTGTCGGTCTCCTTTCAACGGCGGCAGCTTCTTCGACCACGAAGGACAGCCTTATTGTGAGACACATTACCATGCTAAACGTGGCTCATTGTGTGCCGGCTGTCATAAGCCAATCACTGGTCGATGTATAACCGCAATGTATCGGAAATTCCATCCAGAGCACTTTGTCTGCTCATTCTGTTTGAAACAGTTGAACAAGGGCACCTTCAAAGAACAGAACGATAAACCCTATTGTCATCAATGCTTCGAAAAATTGTTCGCATAATTAGGTTATCAATGAAAGTGTCGATCGATTTGTTGAAAATGTTTTATCTTTTTTTCTTTCAACTGAAACACTGTTTTATTTGTTATAATTCTTTTAATCAATTAATTAATTGAATTATTGTTTTCTTCCTGTAATTGTCTTCTCATGGATTGAGTCGTAATATCCGAATCATAATATTCTTGGTTTTTATCGATTAATCATCTTTGGAGTCGAAACCAATTTGTTTCGAAACAAAACAAAAGTGCAAAACAAGAATTTAAAGTAATTTTTCGGTCAATTCTGAAAATTAGTGAAAAACAGAATATTCTGTGATTTAAAGGTATTTGTTATGATATTTGGGTATAAATCTGATATCGAATGCAATTTTGAGATCTTTTGTCTCATTTGAAATGTATTTAATAACTTTTTTTTAACAACAATTTTCAATTGAATGAAATTTTCAAACGAAAACTAATTGAAGTTTTCGTCCAATTCTAGAGTATTATTGCGTTTATAATACAAGTAAACAACGTTTGAACTCAATTATAGGATTAAATGGATAACTAAGTTATGAATTCATTAATTTTAAAATCAATTGAAAAATATTTGTTTTATTTTATCATACATTTTGAGGTCTTTTTATTTGTGATGACTTTTAGAGGACAGCTATTATTGATTTGAATGAATTGTTTTTCTCTTCACATCAATACTAACCCATAATTTTATTAACACTTTATTTAGTTTTTGTTTTTAATATTTAAATTGAAATTAATTTAAACTATTTTTTTGTTTAATTATATAATTATAGGTTTATTACAAAATAAAAGATAATATTTAAGGAATTGTTTCCAAAATCAATCAAAAACACAAAACAATTGATTAAATAAAAGGTTTCTAAAACTTGATTCCGAACTAATGTCAAGAAATTTCGCAATCATTTCAATCATTTCATGGGACTTAAATGAGAAAGGTAATCTCATAGTTTCAGGTAACCTTCACACAAATCTAATGGATTTTACTAAATTGATGATATAATTATAAAGATGACTAATTCCACTCAAGGACTCAGAATAAAGTGACAGAAGTAAACGGCAGTAACTCAATCACAAAGAATTCTAGTATTTAGTATTAGCTAGCTATCAGCAGGTATGCTATAACTTATGCTCAGCAGAGTTTTCGCTCAGGAGCTAAAAAATTAATTTTTAAATGTTTGTCTTCACGCCTTTCAATGAAATTTTTGATTGTTAAACAAAACTTGTTTAGACTTCAAATACTTTTATTCGTTTATTAATTGAAAATATAGTGAATTAGAAAATAATAATAATATACTTCGAATGGATCCGAAATTCACTGCATTAATAAAGGCTCAAATTTATTATACAGTGGCTAAAGAGTGCGTTCGACACTTTCCAGAATAACTTCAACCAAATTAGTGCGATTCGTGCGAATAGATTAAATTTTCTTCCAAATTTGACAAGAACTCGATCCCAGCAACAAATGTTATCATTGGATCAATTCTCTAACTACTATAGTTTGAGTTACAAAAATTGATTTTATTTTAATATTGGTTTTAATTTTTTTAGAGAATTGATTCAATGATAACATTTGTCGTTGGGATTGAGTTCTTATCAAAGTTAAGGGAAAATTTAAGCTAGATCGATTTTGATGATTATTGTAAATAATACACTTCTACTCTTCTACTATTATATTCACTAATCAAACCATGTTCATCTACCATGGCGTCGGCTAGCACCTAGACCTTTGCAAAATCCCGATATTCAGTATATCACGTGATCAAAATCAATTGATGAGGAATGTAAAAATGATCGCGGATATAATACTCTATTATACTTACCGCTCCAAAGTTACTCAAAAAAATAGAATGGACAAGATTAATTGACCGCCTAATTACATGGACAGTTTGCCTGTTGACAGTTACATATTGACTGTGAGCAGTGTACGGGGAACATTTAGATCCCTGTAATATACCACCGATGCCTGTCTTTTCTAAGATATTTTGAATATTTTGCATAATATTCTTAATTATTAAGTTCTTATTTAAATAGTTATTAAATTATTAGAAAATTACTTCTGAAGAGATGACAGACATCTTAAACAAGTGTTGAAAATGAATCTGATTTGATGTCCACTTTTATAACTTTCTAAACACTATTTGATGAGTCAGTGAAGACCAATAGACTTCTCTTATTCTTAATATTATGACCGAAATTTGAAGACTTATTGAAATGAGATCTTTGGCTGTTTTCATGCAATAATTGTCCACAAATTCATTGAAAATACAATAATTCTATTGATTCGAAAGACAATAATTTTTAATTCATTTCATCAGAATAACAATATGTGGGGTATTTGTTTAGTAAAAATGATCAAGGGAGTATAGTATAAAAACGATCTAATTTAAAATAGGTCATATATTGAGTAACTTTTTACTAATTGAAAAGACCAATGTCATATTACATTTGAAAGAAACCATGCTATAAATTGAGACGAATAATTAGTTCCTGTATATAAGTTCCGGAAAATAAAATCCGCACAAATCAAATGATTTAAAATTTCTGTTCATGGTGAAAATGAATTGTATTTTACGATAAATATTGAAGAAAAATAGTCAGGACTATAAAATTAATGACGTTTTAATTGTTGCACGGATTTCTTTTTCCAAGCGTTAGTGGGTTATATTTGCAAAAATTGGCATAATCATTTTGTATGACAATTAATTGATCATCAAAT
>JAQFXL010000859.1:0-15815 GCA_034693445.1 Edwardzetes edwardsi | reverse complement strand
AACTAAAAGAAGTCATTCCAGAAATGAGTCGACCTATAAGTCAAACCCCTATTTCTGAATCAAGTGATGTCTTCGATGAGCCGAAGGCCAGTACTTCTCAATCGACTGAATTTAAAGTGGTTTCGCGCGAAGAACTTTTAGAAACGTATCGGGAAGTGAATAAACAAAATCGTTTTGCAAACCATACCACCGATCAAATGATGTCTGACTGTCAGGAACTGTTGAAACTCTTCGGTATTCCTTTTGTAATGAGTCCAACTGAAGCAGAAGCCCAGTGCGCAGCACTCGAAGAGATGTCGTTAACCGATGGAACCATTACTGATGACAGCGATGTTCTCTTATTCGGAGCGAAAACCGTTTATAAGAACTTTTTCACTTCGAGTAAATACGTGGAACTCTTTAGCGCCAGTGATATTGAAACCAGGTTTGGGTTAACCCGTTCTTCAATGATATGCATCGCAATGCTTTGTGGCAGTGATTACACCGACGGAGTGGATGGTGTCGGCGCTGTCACCGCAACTGAAATACTTAGTGAGTTTCGAGGCGATGGACTCCAACCCCTCATTGATTTGAAGAATTGGTGGCAAAACAAACAGAAATCCAAAGACAAAAGACCGGAGAATAAGATCAGAGCCAAACTCATTAAACTAAAGCTCAGCGAATCCTTTCCCAATAGAGTCATATTTGACGCTTACATGAAGCCTATGGTCGACACATCTTCTGAGAAGTTCGTTTGGGGAATGCCTCAATTGGATGAACTCAGACAATATGCTGCCCTCAAGTTTGGGTGGACTATAGAAAAATGCGATCAAATACTTCTACCGGTTATGAAGAAAGTAAATGAAAAACAAGTAATTATTTGAACTATAAATTGGTTTTAATTGAGTTTTGAAATATCTTTAATTAATTTTAGGTACAAATGAAAATCGATAACTATTTCAAAATTCAAGTCCAGCCCAAAGACATATCACTGGTCAGCAAACGGGTCAATAAAGCGATAGACAAACTCAAGGGAATCGAATCGGAGCCACAAACGACTAGAACCAAATCGAAGCCCGGATTAAGTGTTTTGAGTCAAAGGGTTAAAAACCAAAGGAAAAAAAGACAACCCAAAGCTGACAAAACTGGGGGCCCAACAAAGCGACGCCTAATTGGAGCTAAACCTCAAGAAATCAATTTATCGGAAAGCAGTGAATCTGATTGAAAGGCGTTTCGATTTATTCTACATTTTATATATTTTAAAAATTTTTATGAATTTAATGAAAGATATTTTTGAATCATTTGTTTGCAAATATATATATATATTTATTTAATATACATTTGATTTTGAAATAAATTGTTTCTAAAATGATTGCAATTTCCTAAACCATATCCGCCGAAAAGAACTCAATTCTTAATCAATTAATTAGACAAAGCGTTATCACGAGAAGAGGTTACCATTGTTTTTGACTCAATTTGAAAGAATATACGATTAAAATCAATTGAATATATTTTAATGAACGGATTATATAACGGTTTTAGATGTCGTTCCCCAACAGATCTGACAATACATAAAAAGCTCAAAATAGGTTTGGCATTAATGGAAATCCTACTCAAACCAAATGTGAGCGCAGACTAAAACATCGGCAGTTGTAGTGAATAACAATTTGTAACATAACTAGAGATGACTTTTAATTAAATATAATTCTAATACATTTGACGACAAAATTAATCAAATTATAGTTTAAACTCAAAAATTACTAAACGATTAACATTAGGCTGTCCTTCAGTTACGCACCAATCTTGGTGTCGATCTCTTCCCAGAACTTACGGGCGGGAACTGCCTTAAACCAGTGGCCACATTCGCAACGTTTCGGTTCACTCAAATGGACCCACATGTAGTTGACATGTGTCTGATCCTCTTCGCAAAGACAACCAATTAATCGTTTGCTTTCGAAAGACGGCACCAAATTTGGATTTTCTGAAATATCGAGTCATTTGTTCCAAATATTCATTCATTTATAGTTCAAAAGTATTAAATCAATGATAAAGACATCCATTTCTCAACAGAATCGCTAATAACTGCAATAATCGACAAATTGATCTGACCTTTAGTTCCGGCACCTCTTTTACGAGGTTTCATACAGAAGGGATCGTCGATACCCTTTTCTTCTGCCAGAAGAAGCAGTTTCTCGAGACCAGTTGCGTGTTCAATGGGATCGGCCAAACGGATCTCCGATTCAGAGACATCTTTGCCGTCAACTCTTCGCAATTTTCCGAAACCAAGTAAATGTCTCTTTGAACCAATCGATTGTGTGCTCAAAGCTGGCAAAATATGAGTGCTTTTCAGCAAAGAGTTGCACCGAATAGGTTGGGACAGTAATCGCACGAATTGCGCCATCGATTCAATTGATTTGCTCTTAATTTCAATTGTTTTCAATTGATCCACAAACGAGAGACACAAATAAAATACTGTTTATAGAGCGTTGAAATCGGTTCAAAAGTACTAAACACTTGACTTTCAATGAATTGCTTTTTCATTGAATAATATCCGAAAGCAGTTCTCTATACAAGTGTTTGGTTTTTGTCTATTATCTGAACAAATGTTGTAAATCTTCGCCTATTGGGGACACAATCTTTCAAATAGACATCATTTATGAATTGCTTGTATTTCTTCACATTTTGCTGAATCACTAATACATTGTTTTCAAAGCGATTGTCATTAGTTTTGATTGTTGTCAACGAGTTTACAATCAATTGATTCGCGAATAAAACTTCAGTAAGTCTTCGATTATTTTAAGATCATATAAATTATTTGTCTTACAGACAATGGAAGGTCTGATTGGAATCCGTTTCGATTCATTCACTTTAATGGCTTCGGACAAAACCAACGCTCATTCGATAATTGTGGTGAAGAACGATGAGAACAAAACCTATAAATTGTCGGAACACCTGCTTCTGGGTGTAAACGGAGAGGCGGGCGATACGGTTCAGTTCGCGGAGTTCATCGAAAAGAACATCCAATTGTATAAAATGCGGAACGGCTTCGAACTGTCGCCCGAATGCGCCAATACTTTCATTCAACGCAATTTAGCCGATTATCTCCGCTCCAGAACTCCATATATGGTTAACCTTCTTCTGGCGGGTTTTGATGTCATTAAAGATAAACCTGAGCTCTATTTTATGGACTATTTGGCCACTGCCTGCTCTGTGCCATACGGTATGCACGGATACGGTTCTTATTTCGGCACTTCAGTACTCGACAGGTATTACAAGAGCAGTATGACTGTTGAAGAGGGCGTCCAACTGCTCACGAAGTGCATCCATGAGATCCAGAAGCGATTAGTTATCAATTTGCCCGCTTTTAAAGTCCAAATTGTCGACAAAAATGGTATTCGAAGCCTCGAAGACATTATTATCGATCCGAAAGCTCTTGGCCTCAATCCGAGCGGCCAATTGGCTGAACAGATGGTTCCAATGGTTCACTAAATGCTAACATTTTTTCAATTTTTACGAATAAATTAAACGTTTCTTTTATTAAAGTTTTGAAATAATTTACAACAAAACCGACTGAATTGTCACCAAATAGTTTTCATGTCTTCTTTTCTCTGCGATTTGTCTCCTATTTTATGCCTTTTTATCGCGTATCTAATGCTGGAAAAGTGCGCTAACATTGCATTATAAGAGTCTGTTTGCAAATAGTATCACAACTGACTATAAATGCAATCAATTTATTGATTTCTAGTCTTTCCTTTCAATTGTTATTAAGATATGATTTAAATGAATGGTATTTATATTTTTAATAAAACTAGACGTAAATGCAATTTGGCTCATATAGAGTGGTTAACTTGGTGATCTAAGCTATCCCTTGATATTACAGATTGAGTATATCATTGCAGCCAATATTGATTTTATAATAAAATACTTAACTGCTTTCAATTTGCAAATTATTTCACTAAAATTGAAGATTAATTCCAACCATTAGTTTGAAATCTATGCAAAATTTTACAGAAAATCATGAATTCTATTCACTATTGACTTAATTTTTTGAAAGGAATTAATCTCTTAAATGAATCAATTATTGCAGATATAGGCTGAAAAAGACCATGTTTTATATGGTTAAACTTAAAATTTCGCCATCATATTTACCATTAATGCAGCACTATTTATTTTTAGAGATGGTCTAGTAATTTTTGCTTGTCAGTTATGGTTCAGAAGAATTTTCTTGACCGTCCTTGGTTTTTACTGGATATAGCAAAATTTCAAGAATTTTATCTCTTTAGTTGATTTCTAATAATTTATTCTGCAGTTGAAAAGTGATTTCCTAATAATCGAGTTCTTTTTATTACATTTTCCTCATTTTTCGGATTGAATTTTGTTTTCAAAAGAAAATTTTTAATATTATTAAAATATGAGTGAATTTGCATTCAATACAAAGACTGACAGAAACGGCAACTTTTCGAATAAAATTTCATATATTGTGTTCTAAATGTGAAAATTGACGATAAATTGCTTCGAAATTCAATCTCTTGTTATTTAACTTTAAAATGATTTTGAATTACTCTCAAAGCGAATGCTTTGAAACCTTTTAAAATAATGGTTTTATTTTTCAACTCAATTCTAAATGCATCTGAAATATTGTTCAAAATAATCACAATCAAGCTCATTTATACAGGTTTTGCGGCCCAATCAAAGAATCAGAATGTTGATTTTTGCCTGGAAAATTCGAACAAATTCTCTATTTAGAAACTTTTATTCATTCAAACGAAAGTGTGATCATTATTCTGTCCTTTCACTACTAATTCTCAACCGGATCGAAATGTTGCTGTTGGCTTAGCTTGGAGATATTCATTCTCTTTTACATTAATAACTGAGTCAACTAAATATCGATTATTATTTTCTTGTCTGCAGACATATGTTTCCAAAAGTTAATAGTATTTTCATTGAACTCAGGATAAGAGCCTAAAATTTTGGATCAAAAAATGCTGATTTGAAATATTTCGGAGAATCTATTGATTGGTTGAACTAAAAGTTGAGCCGAAAATTGGATTCAAAGTACTTTAAAGTAGTAATAGTTGTGCTCAACATTAGGTTTGCGATAAATTTAGATTCAGATCTGCATTCATGAAAGGAAACGCATGAATGACAGCGTAACCAAAGAATAAATATTTATTCAGTTTTCTTACAAATCATTTCAATGCAAACAATATTTGATATGAAACGGAAAGGAACGGAGAATTTGGTTCTTATTTAATTATTTTCAAATAAGTCAGTCGTTTGACAAATAAACCTCTGATTTGGTTTTGAGAAACCAATCATTTCTTGTGTTAAATGATCTCAAAGTTAATGAAATGGATATCATTTGTTAGAAAATTCAAAGCTTTTATTCAAAATCAAAATGCATTCAGACTTCAAAGTGGAGGAAATTTTTGCACTAAAGAGAAAAAATCTTAATTCTTTCCCAAACAAAGTTTTCAGTGACATATGTTTTGACATCTGGACCACCAAATTGAAAAAGAGCCAGGTGATACTTTCGCCAGTACCTACGACAATTTTCTCAAGTTCTAATCTAGTAAAACTAGGTCGCACTTCAGGAAAGATGAGAAATTTAGAAATGCATGAATAAATGTAATGATAAATTGATTTAAAAAATATTCAAGGATAAATAGATAATTTTACCAAATCCTTACCTCAAGGATATCGATTGCGAGTAAACCAATGATTTTTCGGAATCATTTTCATCATTAATGAGTCGACACTTGTTTTTTGATTGAAACTTGAATTTAATTATTCAATCGATTAATGAATTAAATAATGACTTAATTTTTTCTTTATTTTTCCACTCTTTAAACATTTGATTACAACCGAAGAACTGCTTCATAGAAAAAATACAGTCTTTTCTTTTGACAACAATTTATTTTAATTTTATTTTATAGACATTTATTCGTTTAGAAATTCTATATTTTTCATATAAAACCTATTAATTATTAAATTATTATCATTATTATTATTATTATTAATGGTTAAAACAATACTTAATTCGAGTTAATTCTCAACTAAAACACAATTTTAAACAAATAAAAAGTGCATTAAATTAAACAAATTATAATACAATTGAAATCCAAATAATTTTTTCTTTACAAAAAAAATGTTGGAAAAGAAGTGAAATTCAGAGTAAAACTAATGAGTGTTTGATTGGCACAAAAACGTCTCTTTAATCAAATCAATTCATTTTAAATAAGGTTTAAATAATTGATTATTTAATTACTAATAATTAGTTAAATAAAGTTTTATCTTACAGTTTAAACAGTAATTAAATAAACAAAGTTTGATAAGAAAGGCATTTAATTCTTCTCATCCCTTGATTTTCCAGAAACAGCTTAAAAGGAATCACTTTTTCAGAGACATGTCTTTCGATCAAAATTTTATATTTGAGGTAAAAAAAAGTTATTTATAAATAAAATACTTTAAGTAAAGATAATTCTGAATGAAAGCGAATTTTTTCAAAAACTGACGAGAATTCGATGCCTTCGAGTGTTTGAAGAAATACTGTTTATTAGCTATAAGTTGAGGCAAAGCTTACAAATCGGGAATTCATAAAAAAGCTTTTAAAACACGAATTAGTGGATAAGTTATTTGTTGAGAGGATTCGTTGAACTCTTGATTACAAATAAAATATTCAATCGTTTATCCACTTATAATGTTATTCAAGTTTCCCAAAGATTACAGTCAGGACTGAGTGTTGGGTTAATATTGAAATATTGCTCAACGGAATTGACTTTAACTTCAATTTATTCGCGAATTTTTGTACATTTAATGCTATGATTAGTAGTTATGAGAAGTTTAAGCAAAATGTTTGAATCTTTTGAATATTAGCTTTAATTTGATAAAAATCGATGTTTTAGAAGACAATTGTTTGGTATTTAAGCAAATATTTGAATAAACATTTTTCGATGACTTTTAGGGTTTCGAAGATACCATTCAATGAGAAGATAGGTTTCAAAGATATTTCAAGAATTTGAAAATAAAATAAAATTAATTTTATGGTTCAATATCTGGAAAACTGTTATTATTTGATATTTTATTTGATAATAATTTAAAGTCATTCAAACAAATGGCTTAAAACATGATTCGAATAAAAACATTAAAATGAAAAAACGGGAAATTTTTTGAAAAAATTTCAAAAATATATTAAAAATTCAAAAATATTTATACCGAAAAAGATTCGATGAATCGATGGAATTATGAGATAAGTGTCTGAAAATTAGCTTATTTTTTATGTATGGCTGACGTAATAGCAAAAGGAATTTCATTTCAGTTTTAC
Source organism: Edwardzetes edwardsi (assembly GCA_034693445.1). Lineage (NCBI taxonomy): Eukaryota > Metazoa > Arthropoda > Arachnida > Sarcoptiformes > Ceratozetidae > Edwardzetes > Edwardzetes edwardsi. Next base: position 8,512 of record JAQFXL010000859.1, on the reverse strand, counting down.
TTATTTTTTATCACAATTCGAAAACTTGTTTCCAAAATCAATGTTTAAAAGACTTGACTTTTTGGAAGACGTTTCGATCAAACATCACATATCAGTACAGAACAGACCACTATTTCATATCAAAAGCTCGTCTTTCAGTCGTATTGTAATTGAATTCAAGATTTTCTCGTTTTTCTCTTCAATACTAATATATATTCCGTTGTTTTTTGGCGCAAAAAACGATGAAATCAATTGAGAGAAAAACACACAAAATATATAATTTTTATATTAATTGTTAATATAATTTGTGATCACAGTATTTGTCGCATATAAAGCACAGCACTATTTGTCAAAATAGTCACACATATTAATGACAACGAAAGGGTTGACTTAAATGACGAGTCTTTCGACATAAATGGAGAGTTAGGTTTTGGAGACTTCGACCAATTCTTAGACTTTTGGTCTGTTGTCTCGCCATCGACTGCGAAGTATGGCGTTCTTGGAGTCGACGGATTGAAATAAATGTCATCAGTTGGACCATTAAAATGAGGTTCTCTATAGTCATTTTCATCCGGACCGTAACCACTGCCCGAACCACTTCCAGAGCCCTCGCCGTCCATTTCTGTGTCGTCAGCTAATTATAAGAACAAGAAATTGAAATTATTATGAAAACAATGAAATGAATGCGAAATTCTTACGATTGTCGATGAGATCGACGTCCTGTCCATTGTATGCGAGGTTTAGTTTATTTGTGATCAGTTTAAGCGTCAAATTTTGCTGATTAATGATAGCGTTGTGTCGCGTCGTTTCCAACGTTAAGTCGGATCCAGTTTTTTGATGGTTTTCTGCCTTATTGTCGATTTCATAACTGAATAAAACAAACAAAGAATTAGTTTATTACACATTTCAAGCATTAGATTAAATACAAGGCATTAGTTTTGGCCAAAAAAAAGTTAAAACAAATAAGTTTTTATCGAAGGCTTACAGAGTAATGTCTGATCCGTTATAACAGCTCTTATTATCGATTGATATAAGACTTGAAATGTGTTTATCGGCGCAAATGCTTTGGGGAAGTCTACTCCAAAAGCCTTTGGTTTTCTTAATTTTCTTTTTAATGTCCTGAATGAGTCGATCCATTCCAGTGACGGACACAGCGGTCGGATTTGCTACATATGGCTGCTCAGGAAATTTGAACGGCTCTTCACCAGTGGTTTCTTTGACCTCACGTTTGGACTCAATGCGAGGTTTACCACAAGACTCGAATAACTGATAAAATCAATAAATATAACAATAAGTTTGGATCGGATTGAATGGCATTCAAATCGATTGAATTGAGATCAGATATGAGACAAACCTTATTAGAGACGGCGCCTCCATTCTCCTGGAAGTTCATAATGGCTTCTGATATCTTGATATCAATGGGATCGACAACTGATTCGATATTGAATGACGTCTCTAAACGGGTGGCTAAGAGTATGAGAGCGTCGATGTAATTATTCCACTCTTTGTCGAGTTCTGAGTGAAAGGCCAGACATGCCTTCGTAACAGTGAGGCAATAGTTAGCGCAAGGCTTCAATTCGTTGGTTGTCTGACATTGAGGGCAATACGACATTTTCATTAAAGCTTTACTGCACTCCACAGACATTGGAATCTATTTATTTGAATAAAGAAATACCGAAATATAAATAGAGTTAAGTATAAACTCAATGAACTGAAGAGAGTCTTAACGCTATTTCAGTCCAACACTCACTTCCAAAATGTTTTTGATAACGTCTTTGCCATTGGACAGCGCCTGAACAAAGGTTCGGGTGGCTATAAAAGACCGCTTTATCTCTTGGCTTAGCTTTTTGGGCACATCTCCGAACGGCTTCAAGTCGTCCATATGTTTGCTGACACAACTCAAGTACTTGTCGTCAAACTTGTACTGAGAGTTCAACACCTGAAACATCTTCTGATATAAGCGCTGAAAGAACGTGTCCAGTGCTTCGCTCAGATCTACGCCACCTGTACTATAATAATGTTCTAGGTCTTCGAACATTTCAGTGAATATCGAAGAATGTTTTTCATATAAGAGACCATAAGTTTGTAAAAACATTTGATGAAAGTCTCGTTTCGATGTCTTCAGTAATTCACGAAAAAAATCTGAGAAAATAAATAATTGAAAAATAAAATTAAAAACAAGTCCTAAAGAAAAGTGTTTTTCGCCGGAAAGCCTTAAGAAGTGGTTCAAAAGCGCATAAGTTTAGAGCAAATGTTTTAAGAAACCATTTGTCATGACTTCCGGTCAGTTGTGACCAAAACACGAGTGCTTTGAATACATTAAGAAATGCTTTGTCAGAGTGTGTCGACTGTCGTCTCAATGAATCAAATAATGCAATATTTTTAACGACAAAATGAGGTCTGCTTTCAGTCGTGATTTACATTCAGTTTTGATATAATCTCTGAGATTCTAAAAATATTTTCAAAGAAAAAGCATTTATTCGGTGTTTCATTCATTTGATGTCTGAGCAAAAAAAAGAGAGAAACGTTGAATCGGATCACATCTTCTAATAATAGTTAAATACTTTTAATTCAGAGCTAAATATAAATAAATGGTTTGGAAATAAGATTATTATCCGAGGATTCAGTGATTAATTCAAAGAAATGGTAGAGAAAACGTTCAATTGAAGACATTTTGACAATAATTGAGGCATTTATTAGGCCTCAGGACATACAGTACGTGATTGTGTGGATTCGGGAGGTATGCAGACTATAGGCTTATGGCACAGGCATTACTCTCTGCGTTCGGCAGTCTTTCTATTCACACTTAAGTTGAGTTTGGGTTGCATTCCATTAGTTGCATACCTGAGAATAGTTGTGCTCTTTTATGAAACAACTATAAGAACTGTATAGTTATAGAGAGGAATGCAAACAAAATGTTCACTTAAATGCATTTGAATAGTGAATAGCGAATCGCAACGCTATAACCGCTTCCCTTCTTATGTCCAGAGGTTATGTTGTGTCCAAATGTTTGCTAAAACTTCAAACCAGATCTCGACAGACATTCTCACTAAACATTGTATTTACCGTAATATTGATCTAAATATTAATCAGTATTTACTAGACTTTACACAAAATACTGATTCAGTATTACTAAACCCGAGTAGTTTTAAAACACATTTGCTTTCATTGTATTCATTGATTTACAATTCAAGGCTTCACTCGATTTTCATTCAGAATAAAATCGCAATTTTAGAGAAAATTTTAATTTTATATTCAATACAAACGCAAACAGACGTCAAGTGTTTGCGGTTTACGAATATTTTAAGTCTGGAGAAGACTAAAGACTAAAAACATTTTCCAAACCATTACTAAACACAAAATAAATTTATGTGAGAAAATCAAAACTAATTTCAGATTCAAGAGAACCAGATTTCAAATATTCAAACATTTGAGTAATTTTGAAGAAAAAACTAGATTTTAGTTCAAAATATCCCGAAAAATGTGAAAAAAAACTTCAGCCGAAGAAAAAATTCGATCAAATGATTGATTATTTTATCAGAAAATTGAAAATAGTTTCGAAAAATTGATTGAATTTATTAGCGAATAAAATAGAGAAATAGAGAAAATCACAAATGGATTCGACAGTAAAGTTAATCGCTTATTGCTGTAACACAGCTTCTGTAGGCAATGTTTCGAAATCCATTATCCGGGTATTTATTGGGAAATTTTATTCAATTTTTCTTTTTATGCCGACTATTGATTCGGAAATAATTGAATTAAAAGACAAAATTTTGTTTAAATAATCAGAAAATGTATTTATGAAGAGAAAAGTCCCGAAAAGTATTTTGAAATTCTAATTAAGTCTCAAATTGATGGCCAAAAAAGTGTTTGTCATTCATTTGTTATCAATTTGGCTATAATTCAATTTTGAGTAAAAAAATGTTTCTCAAGTGACGCCAAATTCAGGTCAAAAGCTTTACAATATTTTGGCTCAAATTTGTGTAAAACTTTTCCTTCAAAACCATAAATGTCTGAACAGAAAGTGTTTCGTAAAAAATAAAAATCAATTTTTGAGCTCAAGTTTCAAATCAAGAAATTGGAGAAGAATTGAGTGAATATTTGGCGAAATAGATCTCAAATCAATTTGAATTCAGAAATAGTTTTTGATTTTGGCAGTGAAAGCAATGTTTTGCCTCTAATGTTATGAAAAATGTGTTTTTAAACAAAATTTTAATACAATTTCAGCAATAAATCCGACGAAACGATTGTTTTTTTGACTAAAAGCCTGTATTTTGGACTCAATTCAGTATTTAATGGTCTCAACGTTTAATCCAAAGCATACAATATTTGTTTCAATTTGTGTCAGATAACAATTCATATGGAATAGAGACATAAGAGAGCAGATATGAACAAAACCCACACCACTATTGCCGACTCATATGATATCATATCTCAACCAAATATAAGATATGTTTTTGTCTTCAAGTCTTTTGTCATAATTGTGTTCACTGTTAACAACATTTTATGTAATTTCGCTTCCTTTGAGTCGACCATAACTTTATTACTCATTTGAAATTTTAATCAATTATTACTAAATTCACTCAATTCTAAGATCAAATGAATAAAATTCTGAAAAACACCTTTTTGTTTGATTTATCAATAATACATTGAATTAAATCAGAAGTGAATATCAGAGATGAGAAGTCAAGCGCTCAGTAATTATAGATATTATGTCGCAATTGAATGAAGAGTTTTGTCGAGAAAACAGTCATTAATTCAGAACCGAATTACGGATCAAAATAGTAGTCATTTAATGACTTAAAAGTAATTATTTTTTTTAATTATTAGAAAAAAAATATTTTCGGCAAACAATTAAATTCAAGCGTTTTAGAGGGCGTTGTCTTAAATTTGAGAGAATATTTTGATTTAGACTTGAATTGTCTCCGATTATAATATAAAGATAGACAGATGTTATGTCGATGTCACGCATTGCAGAGCTCTTACCGTCAAATTTGGTGGTCTTTTGGGTCAAAACTGTCTTCAAGTCAGTGACGGCTTCTCTGAGAGCGAACTCAAACTGTGTTTTAATATTCAAATTGTTTTCAATTACTTTGTGTTCAATTGCTATGGAATTGCAGACAAGTATTTGTTGACAAAACACTAATAATAACTGAATTATCGTCAAAATGTAAATCATTTTGGTTTTGTTTTCACACATTTATCAATAGATTGTTAATTAGATTTGTGACCAAATTTGGTGACTGAGTGTCACATACTATGGATTCAATTGTTTCAATAATATTGGAAGAAGGGGTCAGTCATTCACTCAGTGTATTCACATCATTGACATAACTCACAAACTATTCATTAATTCAGTCATTGAAGAGCTGAGCAGTGCTTACGACGGTTCTAAACACAGCACAAGAAGTCGTGATTCACTGCAACTAAACATTCATTGAGTCTCTGCTCTCAACTGCTCTGAAGACTGCGTCGACTCGTCTTTCCTATTGGATGACAACCACAAAGAGTTTGCTGTGAAGAGTGCAGTGAAGAGGGGCTCAAATGTGGCCACACTTTCAATAGTTTGGCCGCTTTTCCACAGACTCTCACTCTTAAAGAATTTGTATTATTTTGCCGTTCATTCAAATGTCTGAAACCAAAAGAACCAAACTTTTAATTACCGAATAAATCAACAAATCCTTAATTTTGAGAACTTTCCAAATAAAATCAGATTAAATGGTAATAAATGTCTGAATTGCTTGAAATTTAATGTCTTGTGGCACAGGTTTTCCCTCAGAGAGAGAAGCGTCTAATTATTTGCGATCACATATATAGAGAACGGAAATACTTTTCTGACAGGAAATGCTTTATTAAAGAAGTTCACGAATTTTGAACTCAAAGCCATCAATAAAGCCATTCATTGGTAGTTGAGTTGAAAATTCAATTGAAAAGTGTTAACACAATAATAGCGACAATTTTGAGCTCAACATAACATATAGTGAATAACTCGGAATAACATTCGGGACTGAATAATAAAATTTTTGAAATACTTGAAATTCTCTGAGATCCCGGTCCTGACTCATAGGCTCTCATAAACTGAAAACTTCTCACACTTTGTATTTCTCTGTAGGAGTTTTAAAGAGTGGTTGAAGTAGAGAGTGGTCTGACTTCTTCTCAAAACTTGACAAACGATTTCTTTATTTATAAGTTTTAATAACTTATTGTTTATATGTTTTTTCTCCAAACGTTTAAAAGCCGTTTAATTTATTCACTCAATTGTTTATTACATTCGGCTATTATTACCAATGAATTGCACTTCTCATTTTCACCAAGAATAATTCAATTTTCACAGTAATTGAAAAATAACTTGTCTGAACTGACCAGGGTTCAAATTGATTTGATAGCAAATTAACATTTCAATGGACTTTTCAAATCAAGGAATAATTGCAAATATTTAAATAGATTTGAATTTCATTTTTTTTACTCAACTTTTCAAATGACTCGGAATAAATTCTATCAGATTTTCAAATAAGCAAATGAATGAAAACGATGTCATTCCTAGTAATTAATCACAATTTTGATCATTCAATTCAGAATAATCTTGAAAATTTATTTTAGTTTCAAGGATTAAATATTTATTTAGAAGTTTTGGGCAAAAATCTGATTAGCTTTTTGTCGTTCAATTAAATTTGATTCAATCAGTTCTATGAAAATTTGAGTCAAATTTTATTTCGTATTTATTTTGAATTCAGGTATTTATAACTCTTTTCGATGAATTGAGAGCATTGAGAATGTGTTGAGCCCTCACTCCTATTACTATTAGTAATACCCATTACTCCCAACTCCTTACTCCAGGACCTGTTATTCCTCAAGTAATCAAAATATTGGTCTGAGTTCTATTGGAAGCGTCCCTTCTTTTAAAGGTTTTAGTGTTTGGGTCAGCGCTAATCCGAGTCCTATTTAGTCGTTTCATCGACAGATCACTTCTGACACAAATACTAACTCAACACAAAAATTTTGAGAAATGCACTTATTTTGGAGGGAACCAAGGTGGCTCTTCGTTTGAATTTCGTTTTCCGTCTTATTTCAGAACATAGAAGAAATCTCATCTTTAGACACGAATAATCAATTTGAATGATTGAATCCAGGTATATTACAATACAGTTATATTGATTTACAAACGATTCTCTTTGAAACGACTCCCTGAATGTTGAGGATTAAAATTACTCGACTTTTCGAATCCCAGAATTAGCTTAAAATTTGTTTGAATTAAATGGATGTCAAATAGAGTCAAACGGATTGTTTTGTTCAAAATTTAGTTCTTAACCTTGCGTGTGTACAGTGTAAAACTCACTCTTTGTGTATTGTTGCCGATTAATAGACCAGCACTGCAGGGAAGGTTACAAAACACTCTCTAATGCTATATGCAATGCAATTAATGTGTGCGCAGGCGTTCTAAATATTCCATGTGCAAAGGCTTCGAGCATTTTTGTTGAGCAGACGTCATTTCGAAAAGCACTGAAGAGCTGATGTGAATTGTGGCCAAATAATTGAAGAAGTTATTTGAAAAATATTTTAGTAATGCCTCAAGTATGACTTTAGCAACAAATGGAACCAAGAATAATTTAGATGATTTAAAATGATTTAGATTAGATAACTAATTAAGTTATCAGCCAGTTATCAGTGATCAGCCAAAGTCATACTTCAGGTATTACTAAAATATTTTTCAAACAACTCCTTCAGTAAATTTTTAATTGATATTCAAATTGCTTTTGGCCAATATTTTTGCCACAACACGCACGGAAGGTTAAAAAACTTGGTAGTTTCTCCAAATCAAACGAATTTTGTCATCACTATTTTCCATAAGATGAGCGCTAGAATATTTTTAATTTAAACTTGATCGATTAAACAAATGAGAAAATACGACAATCATTATAATGTATTATGGGGAATTTAGATTTAAAATTTACCTTTCAAAGTAAAACAAATTTTTAAAATATTCTTAAATGACACCAATTTTAATAGACTTCTAATTGAATTGTTTACATAACTGAGAATTCGTTCAAATTAAAGCCATCACAAGGGATGACTCCAAAAAACGTTTTTTGGTGTAGTTTACAGCCATTTATGGCTATAAATGATTGTTTAAAGTTTAAAAAAAATATGGATTAGTTGTCAGTCAAAAGACAATCAGTAATGTCACAAATCAGGCCTCAAAGAAAGGTAGAAAAGTGCGAGAAATGTTGATTTGCCCGAAAAAAATACCAATAGATGTCAAAACTGATAAAAAAAAGATAAGCCCATCGGAAAAGCATAGCTTTGGAAAACTACGCAAAGGGAGTGGTGCAAACTTTCCATGATCAGAATCAGGAACGCCTTGATATCATGGAAATGAGTGTCGTTTAGCTGTTGAAAGGTCTGGTCGTCATATAGAGAATGATTTGCACTCAAAAAGAGTTGGGTATTAATGATATTTAAATAATTATTAGTATTAAAAAATCTGAGTTAATGTTTAGTTGGTTTGAGTCCTTTGGGAAATAGAATACAAGTA
>JAQFXL010000858.1:0-15822 GCA_034693445.1 Edwardzetes edwardsi | reverse complement strand
AACGTATTTATGCCTAAAACTCATTTATTTTCAAAATTTAACTCATTTGCAACGAACCTCTGATTAAGAGAAATTCTTAATAAGAGACAAATATGTCGGTCACCGAACGTTCTCTTATCTGGAGGATAGACTGTATTAACTATATAATATATTATATATATATGGCACTCGACTGTATATTCAATAATAAAGTATTTTCACTGATGGATTGAAACTTGACTGATTTCAATGAAAATTTAGGTGATGCCACAATGTTGCCTCCAAAAGTGAGGGAAGCCATGAGGTTATCACGACCTGAAGAGCTGAGAAAACTGCCGACACGGGTATTGATTTGAATTAATCAAAGCTTAATACGACTGTCATTGTAATTGATATTATCATTGATTTCAGTCCTTCCAGAGAGAGAATAAAATGAATACAAATGAAATGCCCCCAACAGGAGGTCTCACGGGATTAGTTATGCCTCTCTATACCATCGGAATCGTTGTCTTCTTCTTATACACGATATTAAGAGTAATGTGAAATTCAATAACCATTTAATCAGTTCAGGCATTGGTTATACATTTTTTGAAACTACCGGTGCTATTATCTGAATAATTTGAGAAAAAAGCAATTAATTTAAGTTAACTTTTATATCGAGGCAACCAGTACCCAGTCAAATTAAAATCAACTAAAACGAATGTCTGGTCTGGACCTCTATTTTTACGATTCATTGAAAATTAATTGAAATTTATTTTTATTCTTTCCGTTCAAAAGATGGTATTCAAGAATAAATCGGATAAAGAAAAGGAAGTGAATGAATTGAATGAACAAGAAACAAGTAAACCTATTATCCAAGACTTTAAAATGGATCCGGAATATAGAAAATTTGTCTTCAGTGATGAATACGATGAAAATGGGAAACGAGTCAAATGTTATCAAAACCTTAAAAGAAAAACAAAACAAAATTCAAAGAAAAATATGCAAAAATCGGAACAAGTTTTGCAAAACTTTGGCAAAGATAAAGGTATGGAACGGCTCTGTCCTCTGCTCTTCGCTTATTGAATAAATTAATGAAAGTACTCACAAAGAAAGCTCTCATTAAATGAAAAAAAGCTCATTACTTAATACTTCAAATAAGCCAATATTCAGGGTCACAATTATTTTAATTACGGCAGAGATTTTAATTACTCTTAAGCAGAGGTAGTCAAGTTTCGCTTAGTGGCATTTTTGAGGGGGTGCCGGATTTCAGCGCTTCTATATCAGGGGGTTTCCAAATTTTTCGTATCAGAAGGAGGGTTTTACTGACCCCTGCTCTTAAGAGATACCTTTTTTGAATAACAAGATTTCACTAAAAAGCTTTTATTTGCAATATTTTCACACATCTAATGGTAAACTCCTCATACATTTGAAAAATGATTAATTTGATACTTGAAAATATTTATTTGCTTCTTGATGAAAACAAAACTCAAACCCAATGCCACAAACATGTGATCCCTTTAACCTTCGGCGTGTACAGTGAAAACTCACGCTTTGTGTATTGTGTCCGATTAATGAGCTAGCACTGCAGAAAGGTACATTCTCTAATGCTATATGCAATGCACATAACATGCGCGCAGGCGTTTTAAATATTTTATGTGATAGCCCGCAAGCATTGCTCTAAAATAGACGTTATTTTGAAAAGCACTAAAAGCTTGTGTGAATTGAGTTAAAATAATCGGCCAATTATTAATTTAATATTCCATTAATTTAATTACAATTAGTTATCTAATCTAAATTATTCTTGGTTCATTTGTTGCTCAAATGATATTTGAGGCTTTGCTGAAATACATTTTACGTAACTTCTACAGTAAAATTTTAATTGAGTTTCAGAGTGCTCCAAACCGATTTTTCAGCCACATTACGCACCGAAGGTTAATGAAAGAAATGAGAAAATAAATTAATGTTAACCGCAATTAATGTCAATATTTGTTTAGAGAATCGAAAATTGTATTTCGAAGAAAATCTTCAGCTCTTTCATTGAAACATGTTTTCAATGAAACAATTCTTTCGGAAATTTTAAGAAAAGAAAATAATACCAAAAAACTGCTGAAACATAAGAATAATTGAAATTTTTATTGAAAAACATTTTTCTATACAAATAGCCTATCGGTTATTCTTTTTCATTTGTTTCAGAGTAAAGGTAAGGCAATTTTGTAAGCGCATATGTGTACAATTCTAAAAGAATCAAGTTCATCTATAAAAACAATGAGATTTAATTAGGATTTGAGTTTCCAGTGATTTGAATAAAACATTTCCAATTCATTGAACACAGATTTTCAATAATATGTAGAAATGAAAAATATTTGTAATATTATTCAAATTTATTTCAAAATTCTTTCGGAATCTACAAAATTGGTGTTTTTAGAGATAAGCACAAAAATATACTATGCAGTCGATTTGGCTCAGAATAACAGTAATAAAAGTCAAAACTCTTGGGTTTCAATCTCTTGAAATTTGAAATACTATTCGCTTTAGGTTTGAAACCAAAATCAATATATTTTGTTATAATCTGTAAGCGTTTGAGACAAACATTTGCTCCGAAATTAAACTCAAAAAAGAGGATCAGATAATACGCATCGAAAAAGATTAGAGAAAACACAAGAAGTGATGTAAAGAATTGAAATAAATTAGTGATAGTCTTGAGATCAAAAGACCGCTCAAATGTTATGAACGGATAGTATTAAACACAAAACATAATTAATTGTGAATTTAATTAATTTTTTTCAATATCTGTTTGTTTTTCAGTATCGAAAGCCCTTCATGTGCTGATCAGAGACATGGAAGAGTTTAAGGCAAAGTTCTTGGAAGTGGAACAGACCAAAAGACAGATCAAAGAAGTTGGTTCTGCAAACTTTAAACAAAATACGCCAAATATATGCCAAAATGAAGAGCAGGTATATATATAATTATATTATCTTAAGATTTGTGCAAACATTCCGTTAAATTCATAGTTCAAAGATAAGTTTGAGCATCAAATTAGTTGGAAGGATTAAACTAGACTCAATTTACATAGAAATCACGTTCATCTATATAAGAAATATCGGATTTTCCAATAGAAACCTATATTTACTCCTTTTTTTCATTTACAAGGTGATTTATTTTAACTTTTTCCTTGAGCAGCGCTTCGATAGCTTAGATTTTGTTTGAAAAATAGTGAAACTATGAAATTGACGAAAACGTTTGAAGAGCTCATAATTAATGAAAAACAGAATACAAACAAATATTCTTTCATTTGATTCAAACAGAAGGAAGAAAATGAAAACTCAAATGAAAAACATTTGAAAGAAGAAAAAGACGAAAATTTGGTTAAAGGCAATGAAAATGAAGACAAAAAAGAAAATACCGAACAAATGGTGTGTTTGATTGGAAATTAACATTAATTTTAATGTTTTGCTTGTTTTTTAAGAAAAATCAATTGTCTATCGATTCGGAAAATGAAACCAACGATGAAAATGAATTCAACGAAAACAGTGATTCTCCGAATCCTAACGAAGATTATGAACTCAAAGAAAGACTGATTGAAAACTTAGAGTCATATTATTGGGAATCTCTGCTCAAAGGAATGAAGGATTTGAAACATGCAAAGGAAGAATGATTCCAACAAAACACAAATTTTTCAAATAAAATAATTTTTACCATGATGACTATACTTGATTGCTGTTTTCTGCATTCATGTTACTATGAAGTACATTTGGTGGCAGATCTTGGAAGAAATGAAAAAGTCAAACTATCAGCTTGCAATAAGCAAACAGTCAATGGATAGAAATGGTTGCCGTTCCTGTTCTGCCATAAACACGTTATTGCATTTTATTGCATCCGATAGCAAACTCTTTAAATTAATTGACTTAAGGATAGCCACAAAGGGATTTGTATTTTTTTTGATCAATAGAAGTCTGTGATCATTGCATTTGTGTGATTTGAGAGCAATGACTCATTACTAATGGCTTCAAATTTAGCAAATAAAACAGTGATTTAGCTTGCTCAAGTTACTATCTTCCTAATAGCTTTACAAGAACTGCAATTAAATCACATTTTCCTGCAGTAAAGCGCAATGGGGGTGATCTGCCTTAAAATTCCTTTCTGATGTCTAAAATTTGTGATTTATCAGGTGGGGACCTAGAATTTTGGCGATTCATTAATAAAAATTGCGAAACTAAGAGTTTAAACTGAATTTAAGCTAGGTTGAAAGTTAATTGATATTAATTTAATTAAATTGAAATAGATTTAGCCAAAAACACACTCATTTAAACCGGTTTGATCTGAAAATGTTTCCTAGACTGGACTCCCCCCACCCCCTTTGATCACGGAAACTAAAATTCCCTGGGCTGGACTCGCACCTTGTGCCGATCAGTGTCCCTGTTTTTATGGTTTGTTATAAAAGTTCTCAAAAATGACTGTTCACTCAAACAGATTGAATTTGATATTCTTGAGGTGTATTGAAATTATTTGAAATAGGTAAAATCCCCAACACTATTTGAGCTAGATATATTGGACTTCACGATATGAATGAATTGGATATAAACGTGTAACAAAACAGATTTCTAGAAAAGAATTGGTCAATAACTTTACTTGTTTAATTATTCATGGGAGAAACATTGAAAGTTGAATTTGTTACTATTGATTGAATTTTTTTAAAACTGTTCACTAGATTACAATTAATAGAAATAATTGAAAGAAAATAAACTGAAATTTAATTAATTGATTTGAATCGGAGTCAAGATTTCAATGGAAACGTGTTTTTAATAATATTTTCAGGTTTTCTCAAATGAATGCTATATTATCTGAAACTACTTTCATAGCAATTGAACAATCAATGATTCTTGGTTCATTAATATTGGTTAGACACTTCAACTATACCCCTACCACATCCACTGATCAAACCACGTACACATATTAAGGTGTCAGGTAGCGTTATGATCATGATATTCTTATTTGGCTAAAATCATTTTATTTGCCCTTTCAATCGTTAGTAGATGTACTAAATGTAAACTTGCCCTTATATGCCCTTGTACTAAATGCTTCTTGAAGAATTGAAATCTCGGGCGGTTTGCGGGTAATTGAAACCCGCATTTGAAAAAACGCACCGCATTTGTTCATTTATGAAAATACCATGAAATTTATGAAATACAATAATCAAGGACTGTATAAATCTTTGTTTTGCTTACAATAGAAATGGACTCAAATCGAAATCAAAGCTCACGACTTGTGAAACATTTTACACGATTTCAAAATTTAATTTCTGTTTTTTCTAAACTTTGTTTCAGTTCTCATAAAAATGTCGAACTGTAAGGACTTCAGCGGAAAAGTGGTTATAATAACGGGTTTGTAATAAAAGTTTCAAAAAATGATTTTTAACCAATTTTTTAATGAAATTCTCAAATTGAGGCTCAAGTTCTGGAATCGGAGAAGGAGTCGCTATATATTTGGCGAGTTTGGGCGCACAGGTAGTGGTTACTGGAAGAGATGAAAGCAAAATTCGAAATGTGGCTGAAAAATGTCGACAAATGTCTCAACAAAAAGTGTTGGAAGTGGTCTCAGATCTGACCAAATATGAAGACATTGAAAGACTTATTTATGAGACAATCAATGAATTCGGAAAACTCGACGTTTTGGTCAATAACGCAGGTATTTCACAGTTTTCGCCGATCGAAAGCTCGGATTTGATGCAAATCTATAATCAAACTTTTGACATAAATGTTCGGGGAATCGTCTATTTGACGAGTCTGTCTGTCCCTTATTTGGAGAAGACTAACGGCAATATCGTGAACGTGTCGAGTGTTTGTGGACTCAGACCTGTCAGTAGTGTTCAAATTGATCTTAAATTCAAAATATTTAATATTTATTTAAATCTATTTTAATGAACAGTTGGTTCCTTTGAGCATATATTCGATGTCAAAGGCGGCGATCGATATGTTCACCAAATGCTTGGCTCTTGAATTGGGATCGAAAGGGATTCGAGTGAATAGTATTAAGTAAGAAAACTATCTGTTGTTTTGTTAATCAATTGTACGCTTAATTTTGGTGATAAGCCCCGCGTCTATTCGGACCCCATTTTTGGACAAATTTGGTTCAGAAGGCTTTGCTTTGGAAGAAGTGGTTCGGATGAGCGCTCAATACTATCCCGTCGGAAGGATTGGTGAAAGCATTGATTGCGCCAAAGCTGTGGCATACCTGGCCTCAGACGATGCCTCATTTGTGTCAGGAACACTCTTGCCTGTGGACGGGGGTTCTCTATTTGGAAATATGACCTCGCCACAGTAAATGCTAACATATTTTTAAATATCCATTTATTTTATCGCTTTATTTAATCGATAAAAAATTGATATATTTTTCTATCATTTCTTTTCCAATAAAGTTTAATTGAACAGTTCTTGCTCGTTTTTGGTTTCATTTTTGATTCTATTCCTACCTCTCGATTTCAAACATATATTTATAATTTTTAATTTTCATTCAAAACTTTTGATTTGGATTTGGACACAAAGTTGAGTCATCTTTTAGGGTTCTGGTTAGCGATTCTTCTTGGTACCCTTGGTATTAAGCAAGCAAAATTGAATGATTTATGATAATAACTTTGAAAATAATTAACGTATAGTTCAATAAAAAGAGACTTTAATTGAAAATTTCAATTTGAAATTCAAAAAGATTTGAATGAAAGTAACGTTATTTATGAATCATTGAATCTAAACAATCACTACATGTGTTGTCTTTTGAAAGACTAACAAATCGTTGTTTTATTTAAAATTAGAGAAAAAATCATTCAATTAATGACTGCATTAATAAAAGGGGCCCTAAAGTCGTCGCCGCGAAAGCAGATGAAACCTTGGGATCAAAGCCTAATGAATGATAATATTATTAACAAACCACCGGATTTGGCAATACTTTTGTGGGTTTTGAAAAGTGGAATCAATCCCGAAGAGTGGTCTAAACATGAATTTGATTCACGCAAATTGGTTAACAAGAAAGTTCGCACAATTTTCGACGGCAGCGGAGAGTCGGCGACAGAGAACTGCTTTGAATTGGCCGTCGAATATGGATTTATTCGCAAACAAACCGATGCCAACGGACTGAAGAGGTTTTGATTAATAAGTGATTCTTGTGTTGAGTGTAGTCTTAATTTACTTGAATTTATTGCACAGATTTGTCGAAAGCCCTAAAAGTGAAGTGGATTTGAGTCACGACTGGTTTTGTTTTGATTGTGATGTTATTGTCGGCAAAACGAACCGTCAATTTCTAAAATGCGATCAATGTCTTCGAGTTTTCCATAGAAAGTGTACTCTTGAGTTCGAAGCCGTAAAGGACTTTAAGTGCAGATATTGTAAACAAGTGGAAGGGGTGGCGACCAATGGATTTATAAACAAATATCAAAATGTCAATCAAAAGAGAATGAGTCGAGTCATTGGGTTTTTACTCGACTTCGTTGAGACCCGAATGAAGATTAAATTCGATGAAATAGATCTCAACTTTGAAAAAAATCATTACATTTATGTCTTCAAAGAAATGAGTTTATCTCTTATAAGACAAAAGGTGAAGAGAGAAGAGTACAAGAGTTTGCCTGAGTTTGACGACGACTTCTTTGTGTTTATCCATAACCTACACATCACTCAAATAGATTTCCAGTCCTCAGGAAATCATCAAAAGTTTTTGGATTTGCGAACTTTTATGAGTAAAGAGTTCGATGAACTCAAAAAATGTGTCGATTGTTATGAAAGGGCTAACGATAAGGCACTCCATGAGTCAGACAAAGAGTGGTTTTGTATTCCCTGTCAACCGGTCCACAAACCAGTGTTTGTCAAACTGAAGAACTACCCGTATTGGCCGGCAAAAGTCATCAACACTTCCGATGACAAGAAGAGGGCTGAGGTCTGCTTCTTCGAAAATTTGAGAGAAAAGTCTAAAAAAAGTTGTACATTCAAAAAGAGCGAGGTCAAGTCATCAGAAATCAAAGAAATAAATGACTTACAAATATTGGATCAAATTAAAGGCAATCAAAGACTCATTAAACCAATGGAACTATTAGTCAAATATCTGGAGTTAATGCCAAACAAGTCTTCTGTAGAAACCATTGAAATGATTAAACGAAACAATTTGTCGTCAAATAAGCCGACAAATAGTCAATCGTATGACGAAGCGATCGAAAGTGCAATCAAAAAGGGTCTCAACACTCCCTCTAACACTCTCTCCAACACTCCCTCTAATCCTTCTTCAAAAAGTCAACGAAACAAAAAAACGAATCCAATGCCCAAAATGGCAGTACAGCCAACACCTCAACAAAAAGGACGAAAGAAGAAGACACTGTCATCCGATTCTAGTAATGCTTCGACTCGTTCTTCTTCTCCGCTCCCAATTCCTGTTCTGACCAATCAGTTGAATGATTCGGTCGATTCCCTCAGCGATAGAGTTCCGAATATGAATATTTCAGATCAACCGCCGCCTTTAGACCTCTGTATCGGCCTCTCCTCTACAGATGTCAACATTGAAACTGAAAGCCCACAAAACACAACCAAAAGGAGATCCGGAAGAATCGCTGCACTAATAACTCCACAAAAATCAGATACAAAGAAGAAAAGTGAAGTCAAATCTACAAAAGTATTTAAACTGAAGGATCCGAATAAATCTATAGACGAAAGCCAACCAATGGAAGTGGATGTCGAAGACAGTCATCGAACGACTTTAACTAATGAATCACATGTGGAAAGTACTTCTTGTGGTACAAGTGGTGTACGCATTGACTCCGCCGACAATTGTGTGCCTCAAAGCTATCAGTCAGTAATAATTGTCAATAATTCTGAGCAAAACATTGCAATCATTACTCAGAGTTCGACAGACATTGACTCAAACACTTCAATAGATTCCAATTCGAATCAGAGTTCAAAATTGAGGGGTATTTCCAAAATTGCATTTTTCTGACATATTTTTAATTATTTTTTCTTAAGATTCGATTATAGAAAGCGATTCGACAAAAGATCTGACAATCGATTTGACGCCGAAGACAGAGGTAGTTATAACCACTTCGATGACATCAACTTCAAGGTCAGACACAACCTTATCGATGACGTCTCAATCGTCTATAACTATGTCGTCCACTTCTATCAACACAACGACTGTTCCGTTAGTAACAGAAACGACATCCGTTTCAACTCCATTGATGGCACCAATAGTGACATCGACATCAGGAGCTGCTGCCACTCCCGTTGGTGGGGCTGTCAATCAAAACGAGAATTTGACGCCGAATATCAATTACAATGAAACCCAAACAAACGGCGGAGCCTTTGCTGTTATGCGCTTAAACCAGATTGTTATGGATTTGAAGGAAATGAAGGGATCGGTAGTTCCCAAAATAGATCTGGATGAAAAGCTTATTCTAGTACAACACTATTACACACAACTGTCCAAAGAAGTGGAGGCAAAGAATTTGGAAATTAAAGATCTCAAGAATGAGTTAAGAGATGTCAAAAGTAAGCGCTGGTGTGTTGTTTGTCAACGACTGGCCAAACATTACTGTTGTGTCCGTTACTATTGTTCCCACGAATGCCAGAAAACCGATTGGAGGAACGGTCATCACTCCCAGTGTTTGGATATCAAGAAATAGAAGACTTCTCTTAACTCTAATTATTAATCAATTTTTTTGTTTTGAATTTCGATAAAAATAATTATTTTCTCTTTTTTACTGAAATCCGAAAGGATTTGAATTTCCAAACAATGTCTCAAATATTATATAATTATCTTTTTTTTTTGTTGAAAACAATTCGATTAATAATAAATTGACGTTTCGTTTGAACTCTTTTTGGTTTTGTTAAACATTTAAAGAGTCGATTGTTTGCATTGTTTTCAAAGCCTTATTAGAACTTCATTTGACGGATGTTTTCTGTTTGTCTTGTGTTTTGCAAATCAACGATAAATTCAGTCTTTGCTTCAAACTCTTCAAAACGTTTTGTCGATTCAATAGATTTGAAGTTTTTTTCGGTCAATCGATTGAATGCAGTAATGGATATGAAAACTTTGGAACAGCAGTTGTATAACCACTGCAAACCAATTCGGGATTGGATTCTAGTCAAGATCCTGGACAGAGAGTGTTTGATAGAGGAAAGCGATGTCTGTCTGGTGATGGCTGTGGGCGACAAGACCTATAAGAACAAATCCGGTTATTTGGTTGAACTCAATGTCAGTAAAGGCGATCGGGTTCTCATCCCCCGAAAGGTCATATTTTATTGATTTATTGGTGTTTTTCACTCAAATTTGACTATATTTCAGGTCAGACGCATTACAGCAGATATTACTACTGACTTCTTCATGGTCTCAATGTTTGACATTTTGAGCTTTTGGAAATGATCTTGCCTCTAATAATTTTAAAGTTGTTCCAAAAGGAATTCACTAACTATAGATCCGTCCTATAATTGTGTTAACAAATAGAGTCAAATAGTTTCCCTTTAAGTAAATATTAACACTTTTTTAACATTTTTGTAATTCATTTAAAAGCAAATAAAATGTATTGAAATTTATTTCACATTTGAGTTAATATTCATTTGTAACTCATTTTTCATTAAAACATTTCCCGAATAAAAATGAATTTCATGTCCAACGATGTCCTCGAAAGAGCTCTCATCGCTCATATGAACCCCAATCGGGATATGATTTTGTGCAAAGTGTTGGACAGATTGGCTCTCATTGAAGAATCAGACATTTGTCTGGTCATAGCAGTCGGTGCTCAGTCTTATATGAGTGAAAAGGAAAGACTGGTTGAGTTGAAGGTTAAGAACGGAGACAAAATTCTGGTGCCCCGAAAAGTGCGTCGAATAACCGCTGATATTACCACCGATTACTTTCTGGTCAGTTATTTCGATGTTTTGACAATTTGGCTCTAAATAAACCTTACTTAAAATCGCAAGTATTGAAAAAGGAATAACTTTGTATTATATTATTCAAAATTTATTGTTTAGTAATAAAAAAGATAAAACAAGTAATTAATTACTAATAAATCGATATTTATTATAAAATCAAGTTTTGTATTCAATATTAATAAAAATTTTAATTTAATTTTTTTGAGTTTTAATTTTTTTTAATTACTAATAGTTATGACATTTTAAAGATAATAAAATATCGAATATTTGGTTAATTTTGCGACACTTAAAATTAGGCAAACAACCAAGTTCAAATATTATATAGACTTATTCAACTCGCAATATAGCCACCGTCAACGGGTAAACAGTGGCCGGTTGTCATGGAAGACATGTCGCTGAGGAGGAAAATCACTGCATTCGCCACTTCTTCTGGTTCTGCAAATCTATTCATTGGTATTCTTGACTTAAAAGCGCTAACTTTGACAGGATCACACCAAACTCTTGCTCCTTCAATTTTAATAAATATATCGCTTATTGAATAATGAATATTGAAATGAATGTATGAATGAGTCGACAAAAGACAACAAAATATATGCTAATTATCGGATCAATCGATACATTAGTTTTATTTTATTCAGATTATTATCTCATCGATTAAAAGGTTAATCATTTGAATGTTATTAACGATATTCGTAACCATTTGTCGTTTTGTCACAAAAATTAAATATTTAAGGAATAATTGGATTTTAATTTCGAGGATATCGTCACAAAAAAAACTGAATGTTTCGCCAATCGATATATCGCTGTCTGTGCGACAGATAGGGAACAGAATTTTAATGAGTTTTCTCACAACAGATACAGCGCTAAACACGACTCTTGCATAATGATTAAGACATGTTTCTCTATCACTTGTTGATGACGCTCGTAACTCAAGCTATACTGAGGTCACGTTTTTTACCTTGCTGATGACATTAACAATGTCATCACTATGAGAATTGACTCTTTTCAAGGCAAGCAGGGTCAATTGCATCAAAAAGAATAAGTTGTTGAAAATCAAAATAATTCTAATTTCATAGAATTATATAGTTGTTAATATCTAGATTCAAAATACATTAGAAAATATCTAGCTAATTACTGGGTGATTGTAAGTGAGGCACACCTTAATGATCTTAGACAAATTATAAGGCATATTATCTAAAAGATCATCTAATGAGCAAATTTTAATTCATTAAAATTCATTAGTTTTAAAGTGACGTTAAGTTAATTAAAATCAATTCATTTCATAAATATTTTGATCAAAAATATCGTTTGGAGACAACTTTCAAATTAATTTGTATTAAATGGAGTTTGACTTCAGAAAAATTCAATCTTATTTTAACCTAGATACTTAGACTTATATAATATGACTCAAATTCTTATAATTAATTAATTTTCATTTGAAAATAATTTTGAAATGAGCAAGACATTTAAATCTTAAATAGAGAATTCTGGTATTTATACATTGCAAAGAATCAATGCATTTGTTTCATGCCATCAAACAATTTCTAAAAACACATCAAGTAAAAGGTTTTAGGACTTTCAGTTTATTTGCCTGGTTTAATTCCTAGTATGACATGTATTATGTTAAATTACAATTTAAAGGAGCAACAAAATTTGAAAATGCCATTAACTTAATCTTGGTTCAAATTCTAAATTTCAATCACACTTTGCTGTTCTTCTAATTACGAAAAACGAAATTCTTTTCGCTCAGAGGTTTAAAAATGACTTAAATTGACTTCTTTTGTGTCAAATCTTCGATCAATCTTTCGAAAGTTGAACCCATTTTATCATTTTCTAAATTTTGTTTGTTTTAAATTTGCTCTAGGTTACCTAATTTATAACAACAACTACTAAATAATATGTTTAATTTCATTCAAAACTTATTTCTTTTTCTTTTAAACTTTAAAATATTTGAAAATTATTTTCTAATTCAGCGCTCATTTGATTCGTTAAACTTATTGAAAGTTAAGAAAATTCATCAAAAATTAAGAACATATTCACAAAAAGAACAAAATATTTACCCATTATTTTGTTGAGGCTTTTGGGCAAATATTGTCAATAATTTGAACGATAAATCGAAAACAATTTGACTCTTGCAAAATAATTTCAAATGACTATTACCTAATTCAGTCCAAACTATTGTAGGATTAATTGCGTTGACTCTAACCAACGGCGCCAACTCCAGAGCTAATACTTTGGTGATTTGATCGACAGCTCCCTTTGACGCACAGTAGACCAAATGCCCTTTGATTGGTCTCATACTGGACTGACTCGAGATGTTGACAATGGCTGCCTTCCTCTTATCTCGGATCCAGTTTTGGGCCACAGTTTGCGATACATTTATAACTGCTTTGGTATTGAGTGTCAACTGTTTGTCGACCGCTTCTTCTGTGATGGAACCGACCTCTTCTAACTGAGCGGTGCCGGCGTTATTGACTAAAAAATCGATCGGTTCCAACGTTTTAATGGCATCTCTTGTGGCGCTCCAATCCAGAAGATCCACACAAAGGGTCTCGATTTTACCCCTAAACTACAAATACTATTATTTAAATCGATATCTAAACTCAAATTTAAATATAACAACAATTAAACTAACTATTAAATAGAAATTAATGGCAATAATTCCAGTTTTTGCCAATTTTGAAAACAAAGTCAACAAAATCTCTTTTATTTGTAATTCAAGGTGGTAAGGAGGGGAGGGGGCGCAGCGAGCCATAACCCTTAGCATATATTCGAGTTTCTACGAAACTGGAATTAAAAATTTCAGAATTTGAATATAATGTAAAATTAATCCTGCATGATCATTAAAACGTATACATTATATTTTCTTTTCTCAAAAGATAAAAATTTCTCAATTGTCGATCGATATTGCAGGTCATTTTATAATCATAATAAAATTTTCTTACAATTATTATTATAATATAGATAGTGAGCAAGAATCAATATATTGTTTTCACAATTCCGAAATATTTTATTGGCTTTTTGATGATATTCGCGATTTTCTTGAATTTAATTCAAAGTAAATATGAAAATCAAATCTCAAATATTCGTTAAAAATAATTATTCATTAATTCACTGAATGTTTGGACATTTTGAGAGCATTTCAATAGAAAAAATTAAATGAATACAAAATACTTTAACACTCACTTGACTTTCTAATAGCCTGAGCTGATCGGCCCTACAGTCCAATGCAATGACGAAAGCTTCACAAGTAATCAACTTTTCTATGATTGCCTTGGCGATTCCTATCAGAATTCAATTAGAAAAATGAATAATTTTACCCGGTTTTCAAATTAATAGATGGTTTTGCATAAATTCTTGTCAAACCTCCACATCCGCCAGTAATGAGCACTCGTTTTGAAGTGAATTTGATTTCCATTTGACCTCAAAATTGACCCCTTTATGACTCTTAGCTTTCGATTTTCAAATCACTTTCTGGTATTTCAACACTTTTTATACAAATATTCAAATTTTGAGATAAAATACGGGAAATAAGAAGACTTTTCATTCAATTTAAAACACAGATAAACATTTGAGTTCTTACAAAATGAACTACAATTGAATGTATACACTATTCAATGGATAAGAAACTTTTGATTTTGAACCTTGTACATTTTGTGATGAAATAATCTGTTTGAGAAATTTAGGTGAATCTTCAGATTTTATAAACAATCAATATCTTTGTTAACATCAGATGAATACCCCCTTTGTTTTATAATTTCGATAACTTTTTATCTAATTTCAAAATATGACAATTTTTCTAACAGTCATCAAAATTTTAGAGTTGAGTTCCCTTTTGTAAAAATGTTTGAGTTATTTAAATACTTAATCACTTTATTGATTAAAATTATTTTTTGAAAATCAAAAAAAGTTTGATAATCAAAAATTAGGACTAATTCAGGGCTAACTCATGACTAACTCAGGATAGTGTTATAATCAGATGGATTGAAATTCCAATTGAAAAAGGCATTTAAGTGTCACTGAGTCTAATATTTTCTCAAATATTATCCCTGATCTTTAAAAAAAGAAATTATATTAAAATAATTTGTTGTTTTCAAAAACATTTTGAACTTTACTTTTATTACTTTAGTTTACTATTAAAACTCAATTAAACTCTGATCTCGATTACTGTGAAAACGATTAATTTGGTTTCTAAACAATAAAAATAATTTTTGTTCATTTTATAACTTAAACAAAATATTTAAATATTTAAAACATTTAATCGATTGAAAAATTCTTTGAATTTTCTGAAAGATTTACAACTTATAAAAAAACTATATTTTGTTTTAACTCATTTGGAATGACAAATCGAAATTGACCAGATTGCAATTAAAACAAGAACATACGTCAATTATTATGAATAATTTTAAAAATTGTTTTTTATTTTATTTTTGATAAATTAATTTTTGTTGAGTTGTCACAAATCATATCATAAATGTAATAATAATTGATGTCTTAATCTCAGAGTTCATTTCATTACTCCGTTTATTTAACTTCAATAGAAATATCATGAGCATTTATTATTAAAAACTAGCATAAAAATTGTGTGATTTTAGAAATTTTCACGCTGTAAAAGGCATCAAGCAATATTTTAGATCTTTTTTGCCAATATCTAAGATTTCCCTCAAGATTATGAACATATGAGTCAACTCAGTTAAAGTTCGAGTAAATCCTTCGTAAGAGTGGACAATACCGACAGTGGTATGTCATGACTCATGAGCTGAAACTAATGTCAGAAAATATGACACAAAAATAATCTAGCCAGCTTTGGATCAAAACCAAGTTTCAGGTTTTGAGATCAATAAAAGCACAGATCAATAATAATATGGGTGACGAATGAAGACTGAATCTGGCATTTAATTCATCAACCCTTGGATATTGAAAAGTAATTTGAACCAGAGCATTTCCAACTGATACAGATATG
>JAQFXL010000857.1:0-15827 GCA_034693445.1 Edwardzetes edwardsi | reverse complement strand
TAAAATCAATTTTAAAAAGAATAACAAATAGTTTGATATTAAAATTGAGTAAAATTAGTGTTTATTTGATAATTGAATATTGATTTGTTTGTCAGATATGTTCGCAGGAATCGTAACAACCAGGTCATTATTACGGCAATTACCGCATTCATTCAAATTAGAACTCAATCCTATGAAACATAACTTTGAGTTAAAATCCTGTTTGCCGTCAATTTTATGCTTTGTTTTAATCAGATTAGAGTTAAAATCAGAATAATTGAAAGACTGTCCGAATAAAGTCTATATTTATAATCAATTTGAGGGCTAATTATTGAATGCGGTATTCAATTGATATATTAGTGTCGGTCACTGTCACCCACGACTCGTTCAAAGTTTGTCTCAACAACTAAAAAAGGTCTGAACAAAATTTTAACTTGATTAAAAAAGAACCATGGTAAATGTGCTTGATTTAGCGAAATTTAAGACATCTAGTCATATTTTGTTCTTGTATGTTTTAAACTTATGGATATTTTTCTTTTCAATCACTGGTCAGAATCCTTTCAGAAAATTTGCTCATGGTCAAATGTAAATCCTAACATTCTATACTCAGGATATTTGGTTCTTCTTTTGTACTAATTATTGATTATTTGAAAGACAATACATTTTTTGACCCCTAAAACCCCTAAAACCCCTAAAACGGACAGATATGGCACACTTCGAGTCTATATTATAACGAAGAGGTTCACGAATACGCATCCAATCTGTCGAAAAGATTCGCCGAACCGTTAAATAATATATTCTTTTGTAACTCTGGTTCTGAAGCCAATGACATTGCGATACTGATGGCCAGACTTTACACCGGAGCGCATGACATAATTGCTTTAAGGAATGCATACCACGGAATGTCTATAAGCACTCAATCCTTGTGTGGAATCCATAGCTGGAAATTCTCGACTCCGACTTACTTCAACGTACACCACACCACTAATCCCGACCCTTATAGGGGACGATTCGGTGGTTCCAATTGTCGCGATTCAATCATTCAGACCACTCGGAAGTGTGATTGCGATTCGGGTCAGTGCAAGGCCTGTGACCTCTATATTGAAGATTTGCAGCAACTATTCGACACAACTTTACCCAAGAAAATCGCCGCATTTTTCGCGGAATCCATACAAGGAGTGGGAGGAGTGGTTCAATACCCTAAGGATTATTTGAAACGAGCCTCTGATTTGGGTTAAACTTCAATCCATTGATTCGATTCTGTTTTTATTTAAGTTTATATTTAATTCAATCCAACAGTTCGTCAACGGAACGGTCTATTCATTATAGACGAGGTATTCCTCATTCGTATCAATTGGTTTTCATTCGAGTATTTCTTAAATTCAAGGTTCAGACAGGATTTGGAAGAACTGGAACTCATTTTTGGGGATTTGAAGTATTATTTGTTCGAATCATACAATGGTTTACATCTAATTGTTTACCTTAAGGGACACCACATCGTACCGGATATCGTTACTATGGCCAAAGGTATCGGCAACGGTTTCCCAATGGCAGCAGTGGTCACTCGGCCAGAAATAGCTCAAACTTTGACAACAGCCAGTTATTTCAATACATATGGTGGCAATCCTTTGAGCGCTTGTGTCGGACTCAATGTTCTTAAGATCATTGATGACGAAGGTCTTCAGAAAAACTCTGAAATCGTCGGAACAAGACTTTTGATGGGTTTGGCCAGACTTCGCGATCGGTATCCAGATATTGTGGGTGACGTTCGTGGAAAAGGGTTAATGATAGGAATGGAAATGATCGACGGCTGTCCCGTTAGTAAAAGCTTTGAGTTATGATTTTTTTATTCCATTTTCTTATAGAAAGGCAGAAAACCAATGAAAAAGACTGACTTCGATTCAATTCTAGAGGACTGCAAAGAAATGGGTTTACTTATTGGGAGAGGAGGTATGACTTGAATATAGATTGAAATTTAATTGGGATTCTAAGGTCCTAATGGGAATGTCTTCCGAATAAAACCTCCACTTTGTGTCAATGAAGAGGACATGGATTTTACTGTCGATGTATTGGAAAAATCATTTCAATTGCATAACGAACGCATCGCTAAAGTTAAGTAGCAAAGGACGACCAGCTCTGCCTCTGTCCTATCCTGATCTGAAATTTTGGTCATTCCTTTTGTTCTATTGTTAAAATAAGAGCCAAATTTATCAAAAGCCGTATCAAAAAGTTATCGGCAAATGATTTGTAATTTTATGAAAATTATATAAAATAAAAGAAAATCGAATGAAACGAATGAAAACTTTATTCATTTTAGTATATATTTGAAAATAATTTTATAATTATATGGCAATAAATGAGCAAAATTTGTCAAAAATGACAGAAATGGACAAAACATGAGATCAAATTCGGTTCGAATTAATACAAAATAGTTTATGTTTTGATCATTTTCTCCAATTCGTGGCATTCGTTCTGATTTTGAAACTGAAACGAACTGTTGGTCCGACTCGAAGACGATGAGACAGAAAGGCCGCCGTCAATGACCGACCCATTTATCTTCTGTCCGCTTGTAATGGATTCTAATGTTGTTCTTCGAATGGCATCAGATCTGTCGCAACATTGTTTAGGTTTAAGAAAAGAATATATCGTAGAGAATATGGATTGGCTTTGAGTCTGAGGGACAGTACTCTCCAATATACTCAATAAACTCTAAAATAATAGAAAAATGTTTTAGAATTTGTTTTTTTTTTGATTATTTATAACAAACCAAATGAAAAAACGTTGAAAAAAAATAACTCATTAAAGACAATACAATCATAAAAGTTCCGATTTGGACATAAGCCAAGATTGAAGAAAAAAGCATTAAAAAACCGGCCATACAGGTGGTCATCGTTGCCATCGCAATAGGACTGGCCGTACGGATCAGAGTATAATGTATGGCATTTATCTTATTTTCCTAGAAAAACAAATTTGGTGTAAATATTGCAAAGAATGTGATAACAGTTTGGGATAAATATTTTTCAAAGTCACTCACGTCTTGTGCCGAAAGTTTGAATGCTATCGTATAGTGAAGAGTGAAATCGATGGCTAACCCAATGGCTAACGAAATGCTTATACTCTCCAAAACATTTAGTTTCCAATTGAGTGCCACTAATACAGCGATTGTCGAAAATATTGTCGAAGATATGGTTATAATCGACAAAATACTTAACTTGATATCACATGTCGTCAATATTAATGCCAAGAATGAGAAGAAAACTGCGAAAGCAATGGATTTAATGGTTCCTTTAGATAATGAGAGCTGAAGTGCGTAAAATTCTGTATGACTGCTGACAAACCATCCCTTTTGCAGTCCTTTCGGAGCGCCTTTGATTTTATCAGAAACCCATTGATTGACTTCATTCCAAAAGCTATTCATTTCATCGAATGAATGAGAGAACGAATAATTAGAGTCATATTCTATGACTGTGGCCACCATTTGGAGTGACTTCTTGTCAAATCGAGGTCCGGCCCAATCCTGTGCCAAATAATAATTAGGAGTTCTGTCCAATAAATCAATGACTTTATTGAGACAGATATTGAAAACGGAAGGCTTGTAAGGAAAATGGGAGGTTCGACAACAGGGCGTTCGATCGACTCCATTGATAGCATCAATACATTCGCGGTTTTCCATCCAATCTTTGAAAGTTTCGATAAAACAATTTGAAAGCAATGGTCCGATCGTTGGTCGATAGAAACTCTGACTTCGAAGCTCTTTACAGAACTGGATGAGCCATAACTGACTCTCTTCTGAAGACATATCAAAATTCGGCTCCAATTGAAGAGAACCGCGACTCCAAGGGTTGAGTTGATCGCCATTGTCTTGAGCCCTGACACCAAACACTACTCTAATCGGAAGATTATATAAAAAGTCGTCGTTTTTATCTCTGATTCGTTTAAACCAAAATTGATTTTTGAATTCGAAATCATATCTTTCGAAATAATGGTCAGAACTGAATATTTGGAATTCTTCAGAGTCTGGAAGTTGTAGTTTAGGTCTGTATACCACTGTAATCATTGATACGATTGATGTCAATCCCATTAACGCAACGATAATATATCGGTATTTTGAGATTATTTTGAAGAATATTTCTTCGAATAATTTTTTCGAAACAAAAGACAGCAATGAATGAAATTTCCGAAAATTGTCGGAAAAGAAGTTACAAAACGAGACTTTTTCAGCGATAATAACGGCCGACGGAAGTGTTAGAAGAGTTATAACAAAATTGATTGCAACCGAAGTGCTCGCAAATACACTAAAAACATATTAAATGAAATTATTTCAAATATTTGCAAAAATTGAGACAAACCTAAAACATTTGATTGAAGTAATGTCAGAGAAGTATCCGGCGAACAGCGCCAGACCCGTTGTAGCACTAGCGGCCAGTATAGACATCCAGGCGTGACTTAAAGTGTCGGCCACCAATTTGACAGCTGAAATTGCACCTGTGTCACTTTTGGCTGATTCCCAGATTTTAAAAAATATCAATGTGTTGTCGGAACCAATGCCTGGAATCAATAAATTTATAAGATTTTTATCTATTTAGGTATTATGGGATACAACCAATATTGAGCACTGATTTTATAGAAGGGATACGAAATAAGGTATCGCTAAACTTCATAACTAAAACCTTTAGTCAAAAGCTCTGGTGATTAAAAATCATATAAACTAAGTTATCAGTAAAACCCGGATAAAACTGAATTCATGCCTAAAAACGATCATTCACTACACTAAAGCACTACTCCAAACAAGAATTTTGTAGATCAAAACAGAGCCCCTCCCCTCCCCCCAGAACCGCCGGCCTTTCGCAGTTCTGACATCAGAGTAAAGAGCGGGGAAGTGATCGACTGTAAGATAAGTTTAAAACAATTGAATACCGATTGCGATGACGATCGACAATAAGTTCATAAATGGAAAAAATTTCATTCGGAAGAGTTGAGTGTAACAGAAGTAAGCCGTTCCCAAAGAGGTGATGATTGTCATAACGGTTACGATCGTAATGATTAAAGAAGTCGTATAAAAATATAACGAAAATAATATCACAAAAAAGGCAATAATTAAGTAAATGGTGTCGTGAAGTAAGTAGTGGTCGAAGAGAGTCTGCTTGAGACCCAAATCCATGGCAACCACTTCTAATCCTTCAATTTTCAAACTCTGAGCCGACAACTGCTCAAAATATTTGAATAATTGAGTGCTTTTGGCGATTGGGAGGAATATATTCGTATACTTGACTTCAGATTGATTTGGATTCTTAGGATTCAAGAAGTGGTAGTCAACCAAATAATGGATTAAATGGAAGACAGCGTTCTCTGCTTTGAAGCAGTCTACCGGTGCTTTCCGACAAAGTGCCGGTTCGTTGAGACACTCTTCATTGAGCTGCAAATTGTGGTAAAAGGGCGCACATCTCTCCAAAAGAGCTTTCGATGCTTTTACGTCGCTATCATTTATTTGATCGCAAGAATTCTTTTCGGCCAAAAGGAGGACATAGTTATGAAGTGACCAACTTTTACAACATTCCCCCGAATTCTTTGTTTCACAGTTTTGTTTGAATGAGTTGTTTTCGACAATTGATTCAAATCGAAGTAATTGTCGATCGATTCGACATAAAGTTTTGATCGATTCAACTGAAAACAGGTCTCTTTGATCGACTGAAGAGATGGTAATCTGTGCGTAATCTTCGAGTATTTTTCCACAAAAAAATTCATTTCGTTCTAAATTATGATTTCGAGATCGAAAGCTATGTTTGGATTCCATGTCTTCTTCTATATGTCTGAGCTCTTCGTCTTCAATGAGAGTCGAATTTTTAGAATCAATTTTCAAAGAAGTGTTAGTTTTTGGTTCGAGACTAAGCACTCCATTGGAAGCCGTGCTGTCGAGAAGTAGTTTCCAGGCATTATTTCGATCGGAAATCTCAGTTCCTCTGACTTCGAACCCAATTAATGGGTCTTCAAATGAGGGCAACGGATGACTGACTAACGAAACCAAAATTAAACTCCAATTAAGAGCCAAAACCGAAACGACTAAAACAGATGGATATTCAGCAACAATTCGTGACCACCTGTTCCGCAATTTAAATCATTAGTAACGATATAAGACTGATCTTGCTCAAATATAGCTTGTTTTTTATCATAACTTATATAACTACTGAATTTTTCACTGATTTTTATTCTGGAAATGAATTAATTTGAGAAATACTATCACTTTTACAGCGAATTGGCGTCAATTTAGAGCACGGGTTGAGTCAACCCACTATTTAAACTTGCATTTAGAAGCTTTGAAAGTATTAATTCAAACATCAATTGATAAATTCCACCGCTTTTTAAGACTTACCACATATTTTGATGAATATTTAATTCAAATCATTGTTTTCTTTGATTTTCTTCGAAGATCTTTCAAAAAAGGATTTCTAAAATCGGTTTCAAATTGACTTTTGTTGAAAAGTTGACACAATTTCACACAAAATATACGAAAATATCATTTTCAACAAAACCATTGATTATAAGAAATTTATGACTTAATTAATAATTAAAACAATTGTTTGAATTAAATGTTATTTTGAACGACAGTAACAACTCTTTCATTCGTCTTATTTTTATAACACATTTATAACTTATGGCCACAAAAAACTAGATCACAAGGAATAACAAAAATCAATTGAATTTGAATGGCATTGTCTTAAATTAAGAAAATTGAGCAAGTCAAATCAAGTATTAGAATTTTTAAACAATATTTGAAAATTTAGATATCGAGTGTTGACTGTATTGAAGGGATCGATAGGACGTCATTCATATGAGAAACCGTCTCATTATTGTCGGCATTTGACGAACGCTTTTCAAATATTTTAATCAATGATTTTAATTCAGTTTTAAACATTTTTAGCGATTTTATCGACAATTTTATCTATTTTTAAACCAAATCTGTATATTTGTGACTATACTTAACGGTATAAACAATGCCACGAATTATACCCGAAATTCAACCGGAAAGCGAAGGCCCGAAATTTGTTGGCATTAAGTTTTGTCAGGAATGGTATGTCTTTCAGAGGTTTGCGATAATTGTTTTAATGATATATTTAACAGCAATAATATGTTATATCCGCGCGAAGATAAAGAGACCCGAGTATTGCTTTACGCCGTAAGTTATCTCTTAACCGGTGACCGATCTGTTGATCCGATTGGTTGACAACTAATCATCGATTTAAGTGTTCGAACAAATAATTTGAAAACTATTTGTTTTAGTGTCGAAACTGTGACTATAAACAGATCGCAGACAATAACTGCGTTTACGTAAACAAAATCACTCACGAAGTCGAGTCAGTCCTCACTTCCACTCATTTGATATCTGATTAATTGATTTGATTTCAAAACGACAGTGAATTGGCGCGAATCGTTCCGGACGTCATTCACGATCCAACCCTTCCCCGAACGAGAGAACATCCCTGTCCTCAATGTGGCCATAAAGAGGCAGTTTTCTTCCAGGGCCAGAGTCGTAGAGCAGAAGATGATATGAGACTATACTATGTGTGCACTGATACCAAATGCACTCATAAATGGACGGAATAAACATTTAATGACTCATTTTTTAATTTTTTTTAGTAATTGACCGAAACTTTTAATAAATAAATCTTTTATTTGTTTGCATTAAATAATAATAATTATAATAGTTTTGCAAAAAAACCCATTTTTTAAAACTAATTTAAAAATTGAATAAATGGTCCGATCGATAGACGAATAATTTCATTGATGTCTAATGCGATGAATTGGTTTTAACCGAAGCAGCCTTTAGTAGCACCGGAAGGAAAGAATCAATTAATTCATTAGTTATTCGTTGGTTTTATTACAAATGCATTGATTGCGTGATTGAAATGAGTGCGCGATTGTGAGAGAGGACAGCTAATAGCACCGACAAAGAAAAGGACCCCTCGCAGAGCCAAACGAGACTGGTTTTAAGACATACCTCTAACTTTAAATTTTCTGTATTTAAGATCAGAACCCGATTTAGTTTGCTTTACATTCCCATCAAAAGGTTTAGAGGAACAGCATTTCAGACAACGATTCAAAGGATAAAAGTTATATGAGTTTAGGTTAAGTCAGAAATACTATTGAAAGGAAACACAACTAAATTGGTTGTAATTCTGTTCTTACCGTTCGTTTGGTTTTATTTGTTTTATTGTTAGTATTGTTGGACAGGAAAGGAGTCTGAGTTTGAGTCGGATTAGTAAACGCCGGTAACTAATGACAAGTTATGCCACAAAAAGAATACGAAAGACAATCACAAATCGATATAAAACTATAATTATTTTGTCGACTAATAATACAATCAATGGGTTTGTCTCAGGACTTAAATCCTCACCTCTTCCGAGTTATCACTTGAATTAATGTTCGGACAGTTATTGTTTGCATTCGTTTCCGGCGATCCATTTGTAGAACAGTTGACCGGCGAAGAAACGGATCCGTTGTTCAGATTAAGCTGAGCCTCGAGTTTCTTGACTTTGTCTTCTTCCATCTTAAGGGACTGGTGTCCTATTTTCACCAATGAATTCAAGCGTACGTTTTGCAAATTCAAGTCTTTTGAATTCTTTCTCTCCTTTTCGAGAAGTGCTTTGAGTTCTTCGGATTCGGCTTTAATTTTATCGATTTCTGATTTTTCACTTTCAAAGACTTCCATTTCTTTTGTTTTTTCGCTCAATTGTTGGCTTAAATTAGAGACAGTTTTTGTCGCCTGAAATATGGTTTATAATGCAATCAATTGTCAAAATGGCAATAATTCGATGAAAAGCATGACATCGATATATGACTCGCAAATCAAATGTAACTCAAGTAAAAGGGGTGCTGACAGGGAATGGCATGCTTTTCAATACCTGTCTTTTGCTGACCTCATCGTATTTCTGTTCCAAAATCCTCTTCTCGTTCTCTTCTCCGCTCAGTTTTGACTGAAGTTCTTTGAGTTTGTGTTCCATATCAGCGATCGTTTCTTTGAATTCTTGGATCTGAACTAAACTCGATTCAAGTCTTTTGATTTCATCCGAATGTGATTTCAGTTCGGTTTCGAACTCTTGTTCTCTAGTTTTTGAATTTGTTTCTTGACTTTCGATCTTCTTTTGGAGTTCACTCAAAATCGACTCCTTTATGATAACAATTAAGACAAATATAATAACAAATAATTCAGTTATCAATTAAATACAAACCGTTTGGGAAAGGGTTGAAGCGAATTGAGTGGCTTTAGTTTGGAATTCATTAGACTTTTCTCTTTCAACAATGAGAAGAGATTCGAGTTCTTTGATCTTTTGGTCGCTGTCTGAAGACTTGACTGAATATGAACTCAACTTTTCGTTGAAACTGATTTGAATTTTGGAGACCCAGTCATCACTTTGAGTGTCGAGACTCGGAATTATCTGCTGGAGCTCTGATCTGATAGCTTCGAGTTCTTGAATCCGACAATTCCTGGAATCGACGGCTTCGTTCAGTTTAATGGTAAGGCTTTCGTTTTGTTGTCTCAACGCTTGAGTTTCGCTTTTCATTTCACTATTCAATTGTTCCGACACTTTGTCCATACTTTCAATGCATTCATTCTTTTCTTTTTCGAGCCTCTGAATCGATTGAGTGGCCAATCGGTTACTTTCGATGAGTTCTTCATTTATTTCAATTTGTTTATCAAATGAATTCTTCACGGATTTGAGTTCTTCTTTAGTGGCCATCAATTGTTCATTAATTTGAAGTAATTCCTGTCTATCATTGTTTTGGTCTCCATTTTGTTCGCTTTTGGCTTCAATTAAAGCGTTTTCTATAATTTGTTTTTCTTTATTGAGTTCCGAAATTTGATCGAATAATCTCTTCATTTCGTTATTTTTCAAATCTTCGGTTTCTTTCAAACGATTTTTAATTTGAATGCTTTCTGTTTCGAGAGAATTGCATTTATTGCTGGTATGACTCAACTCATCGCCCAAAGAGTTCTTCTGAGCCTCACTTTTTGCCAATTGTTGACTCAAATCTTGAATAATATTCTTATGTTTCGAGTCTTCATTCTTTTGCATATCAGTGAGGCTTCGGATTTGACTTTCTATGGATTGAGTCTTTCGAATGAGTTCTTCATTGGATTTCTGAGAGGCGCTAATTCTGAGTTCATACTGTTGTCTCTCATTCCTCAACTGTTCGATTTCATGTTTGAGGTGCTGATCGTTTTTGGCCAGTTGTTGAAGCCTTGCGTTTTCCTCTTGGAGTCTCATTGCGTGATTGCGCTCTTCATTGCACTTAACCTGAATTTGCGTCAACTGTTTCTGCACTGCATTCATCTCTGAGCGATGGTTATCAAAGTTTTGCTGCAGTTTCAGGTGCAGAGTCTGGATATCCATTTGCATTTGTTGGCTCTTCTCTCGACCATTCATTTGTCGGGACTTTTCCACTTCCAATTCGGTACGTAATTCCCGTGTTTTCTGGACGGCTGCCGAGAGGTTCTTCATAGCCTTTTCGAGCGCATATTCTTTTTCTAGGAGTTGTTTCTTAAGAACAGCCAACGGATCGTTTTTCTGCACAAAAATATTGATTCAAACCATCAATAGTTTAATAAATTAGAGAATTGAAACCTTTCGCCATTCAGACGATCCATCGCTTTGTTTGTTGAGTAGTATATCAGTCAAGTGTTGAATCTCTTCATTAGTAAGGGTTACCGTTTTCACCAATTCTGTGATAGCTTTGGCCGAAACTTCTTTAGGATTGAATGAAAATATTTTATTCATTTAGTTATTAATCGAATTCAGGACAAAACCCATAAAATAAAACTCAGGGATCGCATAAGATTCGTGAAATCAGAGTCTGTCTGTTAAACGGATAGTCACCCAAACCTACAGACATATGCCTATTGTCCATTGACGTAATGTTGAAATTATTGTTGATTAAAGGCTAGGGTAGTGATTGAGGTAGACTAAGTGCCTAGATGTATATATGGATGTATATATGGATGTATATATGGATGTATATATGGATGTATATATGGATGTATATATGGATGTATATATGGATGTATATATAGATGAAACCCTATTTCAACGACTTTTGCAGTCAATGAATGTTTTTCGTTAAAGATTTCAAATATGAAAAATATAGAAAACGATTAAAGCGTTTGGAAATTCTTAAATCAATTTAAATTAGTGACGAATTTGTACTCAATTTGATTGCAGTGAATGTGTTAATCAATTATTAGACAAATATTCCTCTAATAACTGATTGACAATAAAACCCAAATTCTTTGGTTAAATGAAAAGCAAACAGAAATGGAATTCCAGCGGAGATTATATTCGACTCAAGTATTTTCTAATCAATTATTTATTATCTAAAACAATGTTTGCAAAGAATTAATTACTGAGACCTTAATAATTGTTTGCATAGAAACCAAATCATTTGTAATTATAAGCAATTCATTTAATATAACGAATAAATTAAGGCAACAATACGTTTGACAAATGGACGCAATTGGCTATAATTGTCACTAAAACTGAGATCAGATGCAAATTAATTGGTTTGTGTGACTCTTAATTCTATGTTATCTGGTTTTTATTGAGCTGGATGTCACCAAACAAGTTATCACAAATCATTGTGACCTAGCTTATAACCATATCGCTCTTTGAAACTCTATAAGCATTGAGTATAAAATATCGAAGAGCTCTTCATGGCATCAATAATCACTTATTTTGATTAGGGTCAATAATCACCCAGGGTAAAGTGAGGCAAGAAACAAAATTTTTCGAAATTTGGTAGCTTAACAAATATTAGTGCAAAGAGTAAATGAAGGCATTCCAAGCCATATGACAGTTAAAGTATGCCCTTCGCTCTGATTAAGACGATTAGCACATTATTTATGATTGTGAAGAGTAATTCAACAATTTATTAAAATACTCTCATTTTGTCGCTCATCCTATACCGACATGTCGTCTATTGCGGGCAAAACGGTAGTGAAATATCGACTGAGAAGTGGTCTGAAATGATCTCAAATCTAAACATTGTTTTTCAGATCAAACGGTTTAAAGTGAACGAGAGTTTGACCGTCACTTCAAACAAAAACAAAATTTACTCAAAAAATATTTTAAAACTTGATTTGAATAAACATTTTTTAGGAGACATTTGAGTAATGAATTCAATAATAAGTGAGTCATAAGACAAACAAAAGTATTTAATACAAAAGGAAAGCAATTGTTTGCTTCAAAAAATAGTTGACTGATTGAACTGACCTTCAATTGAGTTTTGTTTCGATCGTTTTGTTCGTCGGACTGGCGATGAATTGTCGTTATATTCTGATCGAAGGAATTCCGGCTTTGATTCGGATTCAATAGTTTGTGATTGCGATGAATCCGTCTCCAGAGGAGGAGTAGGTATTGAATTGTTGGCACCGGTAATCGATGACATCAATTTGTGGTCATCAGTAGACTTGATAACAGTCTGTTCGACAACGAACTCAAGAATTTCTTTGTCAGCAGTTTTTTTGGAGTCTTTGAAGTCTTTGAGGAGTTCCAACTCGTCTTTAGGAAGAATGTGATCGAAAGAGTTTCGTTGTCCGCTTCCGTTCACCGATTGTTTGTGAAATTCGTTCGGAACTGCATTTTCGCTTTTATTGATTAAAATGGGTTTAATTGGTTTGTCGTACGAAGACATCGGTTGGACTACAAATTCAATGCTTTCCGATTCATCAGACATTAGAAGCACTTCTGGTTCTGATTTGAATTCGACGACATGTTCTGCTTTACGGGCGGCCACCGATTCGTTGGGCGGATTCACATTTGCCACTGCTTTGGATTCTGATTTGGGGTCTGAGCTCTGTTTCTCTTTCGACTTATCCTTTTTGTTGGGCTTTTCCTTCTTTTTCTCTTTCTTTTCTTTTTTGGTTTTTTCGTTTTTATTTGTTTTGACACTTATTTCTAAACTGTTTTTTCTTCGCTGTTCTTCAATCGCCTCCTCATAAGTCCTCTCTCTTATGCCGAACACTGAACTCAAGTAAACGACAGCTGATGTCACCGCCACTACTCCGGCACAGATTAGAGGCGTCTGAACATCCATTCCTTCAATTGACTCACACTTTCAATACTAAAAACATATGAAAAATAATCTTATTATCACTTTTGACTCGCAGTTCAACAGAACTAATGTTTTGAATGAAAAATCGAAAAATAGATAAAATTTCATTAAACGGGAAATTCTGGTTAGTCTTCAATTGTTCCTTTCATTTGACATTAAATACTTAAGACATTCAATAAATTATCTTATTTTTAACTCCATTTAAAGTAATTTACAATTCATTAAAATTACTATCAAATGATGGAATAAAAAGACGATTAATTTAATGACATTTTGACTAAAATTTAATTAATTTGCGGCGAAATTGGATTCGCAGGGAATGTGAGTAAACGGGAATCAAAACTATGTATACGAGTTGTATAACGAGTTTAGTGCATAAAAAGGCCAAACACTGTCTGTCGGCTCAGCTCTTAAGCAATAAAATACTATTAAATGATCGCTTGAATTAAGATATTTGAATAATACATAAATTATAACAAATAAGGCATAACTTGTAATCATTTACACAAAAATACATTTTAGGACTTAAGAGGAATAACCCAAAAATATTTTGTCGCTAATTATTACAATAAATGGCAATCATTTCATTCAATTAACAATTAAATCATAAAATTAATTAAAATTAATCAACAAATTGACAAAAAGAGGTTTAATTTTATCGTTTTCACAAATAAGAGCTAACTTTCAATTGAATTCATATCTAATTGAGAGTCAATTCAATTGATTGACTCAATTGATGCCAATTGCGGACAAAAACACTTATTTTGACATTTAATTCAAAATTCATTTAATAATCAAATAATTACTTAAAAAGTTTATGACATTACTTACGGTTTAATGATTTTGAGACAAACTATTGTATTAATTGATTCAAAGGTGAGAACAAATCATTGGTATTAATGGACACGAAGTGTAGCTATGGTTTGTTGATAGTGTCAGAGAGTGTCAGTCACTCAAACATATGTCTTACGCCTGCAATGCGTTCGTCACTGACTTCGGAGTCCAACACAATATGGTTTGCACTCAAACTCATCGACTGATTGAAGCGACAGTTTTTGCTCAAAATCTTAAGCAATAATTTCGTCGAATTTCAACGCTTTTGGAGTTCAAGTCTTTCGTTGTGTTCAACAAAATCGGTCACAAAATTACAGTACTTTCAGACGTATTTGACGTTAGGTTTGAAGAACTCTAAAGAATTCGAAGAGCTTTGCGGTGAAACACAATTTGTTGACCAATAGTATTGAAGTGTGAGTTGAGACCCGCCTCCCATTCTTCAACTCAAATGGCGCGCAATTCAATTGATCCCAAAAGTAGAACAAAATTCCATATATTGTATGAATTAATGCCTTAATTATGTGATAATTCTGTCACCGATTTTAAATGGAAAAGTTTGTACCTCTATATTGTTGTCAATGTAAAATTGGTTTTTGCACTAGAATTTGATTCTTGTAGAACATTTCAGTGTTTGGTGACATAATCAGATTGCTTTTATTATTTCAAAACGGGAACTTGTTCAAATTATTTGATTTTACACTAATTTCCTTGATTGTGAAAAACGTGTCCAAATTATTAATAAAATTTTGAATGGGAACCAAAGAAACGGAGGAGCGCTTAATTAATGATCATGCTTATTTTACTCGAATATCATTTAGAATTGTGTCGTCCCATAAAAACAAACTAAAACTATGAAAAATCAATTATCAATTTATTCGCTTATTTTAAGTTACAAATGATTTGATGTATATTTAAATATTCAAATGTAAACTAAAATCAGTTGAATTGATTCAAAATTTATTTTGCAAAATAGTAAATAGAATCTTTGAAATTAACATGCTTATATTACTGACAAGTTATAGATTCAATTTCAGTCACGATTGTTATCATTTGCATTATAAACGATCCGATTATTAGATGATTAAGTTTTTGTCTGAATCAATGTGCAAAACTGCATTACTTCAATACAACCTTCCCTTGATACTTTACAAAACTTGTTCAGATTATAAATATGGAAAGGGCTTCAAGTCTTCCTCAAGTCTAGGTATTTTCAAAGATTTTGCATTAGTTTATCATCTTGTAACTATTAAATTCAAGTAATTCTGTTTAAGGGAAGCCGCAAATGTGTCTAATTTTCATAACATATGATTCAATTGATTGGATGGCAACGGATTCACTGCTCATTCAAATTCGACAACAAATTGATTTGTGATTTAATTCAACTTTTGGACGAATTTAATTTTTTTTATTAAA
The DNA here is from genome assembly GCA_034693445.1 of Edwardzetes edwardsi. NCBI lineage: Eukaryota > Metazoa > Arthropoda > Arachnida > Sarcoptiformes > Ceratozetidae > Edwardzetes > Edwardzetes edwardsi. The sequence continues at coordinate 497 of JAQFXL010000857.1, read as the reverse complement.
TCAATGGTGAAGTCAATCGAAGTTCAATCACTCGAATACTAATCAGATGAGAGGTGTATTCAAATCAATTCTGATTCTCAGATGAGTCAAAATAGGTTTTTGTTGTCAAAGAATCAAAAGATAAAATATTGAAAATTATTTGCAAATCATATTTAGAGTGCGATTCTAATCGCTATTAAATTTAGAAAAACTTTAAGAAATGTTACTCTAATCAGAAGACAAGTTTGAATGAAAAATACTCTAATATTTTGTTGATTTACATAATTTACAAACAAATGATACAAATTTAATACAAATTGAATTCAAAAAAGTTATCTTATTTTTAATACTATTATTAATGCAATTATTTGCTAAAATGAGTAAAAACGTGGTTTCCATTGAAAAATAAAGGAATGTTGTCATTTAGTCTGCAACTGAAGAAAACTCGAAGTCTTGTCTTTCATTGACAATAGATTTGTGGAACAATTTTCATGAGTTTCCGGCTCTGGAGTTATGTT
>JAQFXL010000856.1:0-15828 GCA_034693445.1 Edwardzetes edwardsi | reverse complement strand
GAGGTCATCAAAGAACCTGAACTCCAAAAGATTACAATTCAGTTGAGATTCAACGGTTCTGTTGGAGCGGTCGCTTCGGTGGTCACTGTGTTGGCCCTTCTTGTGGTCAGCGCTCTCTTTATTTAATTCATTGATTTTTATTTCAAATTCTTTTCATTTGTTTTTATGTTTTCTTATTTTTGATATAAATTTCATTCTTTTGTCGTTTTGTTAAAAATAAATACAAAATAACTTCAAAACTGATAAACAATTTATTAAATAAAATACAAAATTAGTAATAATTTTAAACTTCAATTCAAATCTATTCTCTGATCAGTCTTTTGAATTGTTTCAACCGAAACATTCTTCTGGTCTTCTGTTGAGGAAACTTCAGAAATGGATTCTTTCATTAAAACTGAAAATAATTTTTGTTAATATTTCAAAAGAATTGCAGCAAAACTTCGTCCAAATATAACCTGAATAACCATTTTTAGTGACAGCCTTTCCGCTCCAGTTTTCAGTTATTTGTTTACAGGTTTCCCGACTCGGCAGAGGAAAAACGGCCTTTGATTTCACCTGAGTTTCACACTCAGAATCGATTGAATTACATTTACTTTTATACTCAAAAATGGCCAGAATTAAGATGAATATCAATGGAAGTGCAGTCAATTCGATTGTAATAATGATGGACATCAGCCACCAGTCGGTGTCCATTAGTTGCTTATATTCATCATTTAATTCAGTAATTTTGGCGGTAATGTTATTGCCGTCCATTACAGATAATTCAAGTATTTCTAGCTTTTAGACTAGACTAGACTAGATCATTTGTTTAAATGACATTTTGTTATAATCGTTATTTTGTTATTAAATAACTCTTTACTAATGAGTCATTCGTTGAGATCTAGAATTTCATTTATAAACCATATGTTCTTTAAAACTATTCAATCCTTAATGTTATCTGAATTGCAAATTCCTCAAAGTTAGCATGCTAACATGCATCAAATAAACAAAGATTCCACACATTAGGATTAGGGGAGAAGCCAATTAAATTATTGATTCTGAACAAGCTTCTCTCAGCCCAATACTGTTCCACTAAAATGACATTTTTTAAAATTCCCAATTCTGATGACAGATATAATCGTGAAATAACTCATTTGTCAATAGTTTCGAAGAGAATTATAAGCCGTTTGACTGATATCTCACTCTTTAATCGATTGTTTGATTTGAATTGCGTTTAAAATAAATTCAATCAAAATCTCAGCCAATGTTTGTCGAAATCAAACCCGAAATGAATGAAACAGAAGTGAAGACTCAATCAAAAGAGAAGAGCGATTCAAAAGAAAAGAATGAATCCAATGAAAGGAATGAAATGATTGGCAAAAAGTTTGCGAGCAATAAATACACTCTCACAGAATTCATTGGTTCTGGTTCTTTCAGCTATATTTTCAAAGTTAAAGAACTGACGGGAACTCGAGAATTGGCCGCAAAGCTGGAGCGCATGGATAGCAAAACTCCTCAATTGAGTCATGAGTTCAGAATCTATCAGATTCTGAGACACGAATGCAATCATTCATCGATTCCGAAGACATACTTTTTCGGTGAAATTGGTTTATATGTAGTGCTTGTCATCCAACTATTGGGTCCGTCTCTGGCCCTCAAGTTTGATGAGTGCGGAAAAATATTTAGCGTTAAGACAGTTATTCTTCTGGCGATTCAAATGTTAGACATTATTCGATACATTCATAGCCGACGTATTATCTACAGAGATGTCAAACCAGAAAATCTTTTGTTAGGTCTGCCCAACACCAAGACTGAAAACAAATTGCATTTAATAGACTTTGGTTTGGCTAAAGAGTACAAAGACTACAGTGGAAGACACATACCCTATAGAGAGAACCTAAAACTGGTCGGAACTGTTCGGTATATGTCTATTAACACAAATTTGGGACGAGAACAGAGTCGAAGAGATGACATGGAAGCCATCGGACATCTTCTGATCTATTTTCTGAAGGGATCACTTCCTTGGAGTGGACTTAAGTTTAAAGACCCGAACGAATTGTTCGCTAAAATCGCAGAAATTAAGCAAAACACTAAACCAGAGGACTTGTGCTCTGATCTGCCCAAAGAGTTTTGCCATTACTTGAAAACTGTTCGTTCACTTGATTTCTCTGAAGAACCAAATTATAAAAAGTTGATCGAAATGTTTGAAACACTACTTAAGAGTAATAATGAGGGCAGGGATGAGATCTTTGACTGGAACGACAGCAAAAAGGCCGCGAACCAGACGAAGAAAACTCAGTCCAAAACTGTTTCCAATACAGTATTGAATTCAGAGAACAATAATTAAGTTTCGTTTCATTGTTTTAAATAATATTTTATTCAATTCTTGATTAATAAACTATTCATAAGATTTGATGAAAACCCCTTCAAATGACTTTGAAGTCAGTTTATATATCGGTTTATTGGAAATGTTGTGTATTGGAGTCAATTACAATTATTGGACAGCCATATCATAGCCTTATGTTTGCATCGAATTGAACGCTATATTCTAAGCGCGAGATTCCTTACGATAAGAATAGAGTTCTCTTTTCTGTTCAAACTTAAGAAAAATGACAGAACCCGATAATATGGATGATTTCCAATTAAGCCCTGAACTGTTTGAACGGTCGGGTGCTGTCAAAGTGTGGCGAAAGCGACCGCGTCTCTTGCGATACAGACTTCGTTTGTTCTGTTCTCTTCACCGACCGGTCACTCTTAAGAGTCGTTTATATCACTACATCATAACCGGACTGATTCTGTTCTCTTGTGTTACTGTCAATGTGTTCGATGAGATTTTTGGTTCTTTCGCAGTTGCATCGATGGCTGTCACAGACCTTCTTCTCACCTGTAAGCATACCTGTCCGCAAACTATTCACTAAGTTTTTGAATTCATTTTGAGGCATATTAACTGCTGAACTGATCCTTCGTTTTTGGTCCTCCGAATGTATTACTGATTTCCGTGGATGTAAAGGAAAACTGCTGTATCTCAAGAGATACGGCGCTTTAAGAGCACTCGACTTATTGGGAATAATAACTTTCACGACTTTCATCTATTTGCAGAGAATTACCGGTATTTTTGGTATTTTTATACGTCTTTTACATGTGGTTCAAGTATTTCAAATATACCGACTGATCCTTCCATTGCTTAAACTGATGATCAGCACAATAATGGTTCAGTTCAGTCAGCTCTACATCGCATTCATGTTCGCCACCATCTTATTTGTGTTAATGTCTTTCAGCATTTATCTCAAAGAAATGGACAGATTTAGTGTTTTTGACTCCTTTTGGTTTACTTACATAACTCTCACCACAATTGGGTTAGTCTTCAATTGTCTTACTTTTGAATGATTTGAATAATTTTTAAACTCTTAAAGTTATGGGGATTTAGTCCCAAATACTTATTGGGGAAAAGCATTGGTTTGTACCCTTGGGTTTTGTGGTGTCTGTGCCTTTCAATTGCCGGGAAATATATTTGGCACCGGTTTGGCCATTAAACTGAAAGACGAACAAAAGAAACTTCTGTTTCAATATCCGGCCGCGAATCTGATGCAAACATTTTGGAAATGTTATGCGACGGACAAAGACTCGAAACAAATTTCCGTTTGGGAGTCATACAAAAAGAGTCGAACCATCACTGAAATTGACAAACAGTGCATTCGTTTTATACTTAAGTACCGTTTCTTCAGAGCTCGCCATCAGTTCAAGACTGTGACCGATCCCAAGAGGTTTAACGACGACTCCGAACTGCAATTGGATTTGTTGAGGAAAGTATCACTCATTGAGAATATTCTGATTGATCTCAAAGACAAAACACATGAACTCAGAATAGAATATGACTCGATTTGCAATCAATTGCAAGAACTGCTTCTGAGTTTGCAAACTGAATGAAAAATTTTAATTTAATGTAATTTTGATTTTCTGTAATATATTTTATTCGGGATTTGTATTAATTTTGATTTCAATAATACTTTTTTTTGAAAACAAATAAAATTAAAAATCAAACTTTGAACTTTGAACTGGAAAAGTTGGAACAGAATGACTGACAAGAAGTGCAGAATTTGTCTCAAACCAAATGATTTGATGAAAGCCTGCAATTGTCGCAAACAATTTGCTTTCGTTCACTCCAAGTGTCTGAAAGAGTGGCTCGAATTGACGGCTCATCAGTTCTGTGATATCTGTGGCTTTCATTACTGCACTACAGAAAAAGAATTTAAATCACTTTTTGCATGGTTATATTCTGAAAACGTCGAGGAATTTGAAACATTTATGGAAATATTGGTGAAAACGGTGAATATATTGCATTGTTTACTCTTAGCTCTTGCGGTCTGTTCTGTCGTCAAATTGACTGTCGGCCGACTTATTACTCCGCAATACATTTTGGCCATAATCTTGGTTATTCGAATCTTCAATATCATTAAAATTTGGTATAAATTTGTTATCAAACTTCGCAAAGAATATCGTCAATGGAAAAAAATCAATTTCACCATTCAAGTTTATGCAAATCCCAGCAGAGATCGACCAAAAACTTGAATTCAAACATTAAATCAAATGACAGAAAAGTCTATCAAAAAGTATTTAATATATTAATTGAATTTAGTTTTAAATTATAATTCAGTTTTTGTTTCATTTGACTAAATATAAAATAAATAATGAATTGAATTAATAGTCAGATTCCGGCTCTTCTTTGACTTCTACATTGCTTTGAGAGGTGGGTTCCGCTAGTCTTCGATGTTTTGAACTGAGGCCGACCTCATTCTCAATTTGGTTGACTTGAATATCAGTTTTGGCCATTTTGTTGATTCCATCAATCTTTGAAATCAATATATTTCGATGCTTTTTATCGTTTATCGAATAGTCTGCAATCAAACCGATAAATATTATGGTCATTCCTAATATTGATTTGCAAAACTTACCTTGTATAGTCAGAATAAGATAGACCTGAATCATCATAAATAGTAGACTTTCGGTCAGTTCCCTTCTTGTGCTCTTCTTGAATAATCCTCGCGATAAACTTATTTCGAGTGAATTTTGTCTAAATATCAAAATAGTGTTAATCTATTACATGAATCAATTGAAAGAGAATAAATGAGCAAGCTTACATTTTTTCGTTGACCACTTTTTGATTAATAATTGCCTTAGTTTTGACGTTTTTATTCCAAATCACTTTTACATTATTTCGTTGAAGAAATCCATTAAAAAATCTTTCGTCAAATTCTTTAAACAAATCCTTAAGAATAGGATTCGGTTCTAAGAAATCGAGTCTTTCGTCGATTATATTTTCGGACATAATTTCTTTGATCTGTCTTTTCTTCAGACTTTTTGGCAGTTCATTGACTGTCGAGCAATACTCCAATTTCTTGGCCACTTTATTACGCTTTTGAATAATTATCAATTCACGAGAAAACTCTTTGAAATCATATCGAGTAACGTTTGGTGTCTTTTTGTGGTCAAAACCATTTTCTATTATTTTAGTCTTTGACTTAATTTTAGACATAATTCAAATTCAATTGAAAACTATTTTATTTGAATTATAATTATTGTAAACACAGATCTGTTATTCAAACTTATGATGAATATATTAAAAGCGCAGTTTTAGTCTCAACTATCAAATAATCTCTTCCTTTCAAGTAAATCAAAGAGTGGAAATTCAGAAGACTTCACTCATTCAGAGTAAAATTGAAATTACAGTCTGACCTCTCATTAACACCCCCCTCAAAAAAAAAAAAAAAAAAAAAAAAAAAAATCTCATTAAGATATAGATTTTGGAGTCACCGAACGTTCTCTTATCTGGAGGTCAGACTGTATTTGTTATGTTTTTAATTTTGGGAATCAATCAGTGTAAAAACGGAAGATTTTCAAAGACAGTGATTCTTATGATTGACAAATGAATTATCAAATGATTCAAAGATGAGTACAAAATATTCCAAATATTTCTCGACAACTGTTGAATTGAAGTCAAGTTGACACCCATTCTACTCATTTACTGTCATTAAACCCCGAAATATCACTTTCATATATAAAATTGTTTCGTTGCTTATCTGCTTCAATAATTCTGATCGTTGCATCTAAAATACCACTGTACTTTTACTTGAATGATGATGATCAATTCTTATCCAAAAACAAAAACAATTATTAGTGATCGTGTTCAAATTTAGCACAAATTCTTTTGAAAGTATGATTGGTATTACTACAACTAGTATAATACTACTCATGCGCTCAGAATTGCAATTATCTCTGGTTTATTGAATTCACAGATAACTTATCAGAATTTCTAATCTATTTGTTGTCATTTAAATTATATAATTAGTTGAAAGTCTAATGATTTTCAAACGTTTACTCAATTTTTCGATCAAACAAAATACAAAGTCAATTGAATTTTGTTTGAATACAATACGCAAAATGTCGGACACAAGTAGTTATCGAAGTCTCAAAGTCTTTGAAATGTCGCCAAACTTTGACGAAGCGGTCAAAATAGTAACCCAACCCTTAGTTGATCCCTCCGGTGATCAAATTCTTATCAAGAACATTTATGTCGGCATAAATGCAACTGATTTGAATATAACCGCAGGCAGGTATTTCGCACATGACCCACCTCCATATTCTATTGGAAATGAGGCAAGTTACTTTTAAAATTACACTAAGAACAATCATTTTTAATAATATATTCTCGAAAATCTTATCAATGGAACAGTCTTTGGGACAAATTGTCAAAATCGGTGACCAAATTAAGAACTTCCATTCCGGACAGTATGTTGTCATCAAATGCGCTAAAATGAGAGCATATTCTGAATATTTGGTTGAGTTTTGCTTTCAATTAATATTTCAAACATTTCTTAATTTTAATTCAATTCAAAGTATGCGACTCTAAACGATGGACTTACTGTTATTCCCGACCCTAACCCAAAATATTTAGCCCTTTTCGGTACAAGTGGTTTGACAGCATCCATAGGATTGATGGAAGGGGCTAGGTTAGTCAAAGGAGACAAGGTTTTGGTCACTGCAGCTGCAGGAGGGGTCGGCCATATCGCTGCCCAGTGGGCAAAACTCAATGGATGTCATGTTATAGCCTTGACTTCAACAGAGGAAAAGAAACAATTCCTCAAACAATTAGGTTGTGATCGAGTCATAAATTATAAAGAAGAAGAATTGGACAAAGTTTTAAAGCGTGAATACCCGGTGAGTGAAATGTGTTTGAACTAACTTGGTCACTCTTTTGATTCATACAAAAGAATGGAATCGATATTATTTGGGAAACTATTGGAAGTCCTCTATTTGAACAACTTTTTGAGCATTTGGCCCGAAAAGGAAGACTTATCAACATTGGGGCCACTTCTGGATACAAGACTGTAGGCTATGCGCCCATCAATATCGACGACTTCATTGTTAAGGTATACTTTTGTTACAAATTTTATTTTACTCATGAATTGATTGACTGACAGCTCCATTACGGCGCCCGAACTGTCATCGGATTCTTGACTTCCGATTATAAGGATAAATATGAAGAATATTCTAAACAATTGTCTCAATATTACAACAAAAATGAGCTCAAAATTAAAGTTGATTTTGCAGACGATATCGGAGAAGGTCTCGAAGCTGTTTACAAAGGAATTAAGGTTTTATCTCTCAAATTAACAGTTTGATTGTGCAAGATTCAAATGATATGCTCTCATTCCAGTATCTTCACAGTGGATCTAATATCGGAAAAGTTTTGGTCAAACTTTAGTCAACTTTTTCCAAGTGTTTAAAACTCATCTATTATATTTTAACTAAATCTAAATGAAGTTATAAGTTGAAGGATAACTTCAAATTAGAAAACTTATCAATGTTTTAAATTCATTTAAATTCAATACAATAACAGATGTCAGCACTTCTTCCAAACATTTGAGTTGAAGAAGTTTTTATAGAAGCGATAGATTCGAAAACAATATTTAGTTTCTATAAAAATTTGAAGCAAATTGTTTTGAATGACATGTTTTGACACAATATTAGCGCAAAATTTCAGTGAAAACAAAGTAAATGACTTAAAGTTGACTTCAAAACAATCGTCTGATTACTCAGTGATTAAACACATTTTTATTCAAATTTTGGGCTAATTATCAATAAAATTAGCTCAAAATGGAGGTCAAAGTTGAAGATTCAGAACTGGAAGAGCCAGAGATAATGGAAGTGCCCAAAGAAGCCGAAGGTATTTACAGAAATTGCAAACAATTGTCACTTTGAGAGTTCAAAAGTGTCTTAAATTGGTTTCATTGTCGATATGTCTGACAGAACCCGAGAATGTGATGGTTATGCGGACAGTTGTCCAGAATATAATTGTTGCGAAGTCAGTGACTCATCTGAGGACTGCCATCGACTTCTTCAACAATACGTTAGCCGACAAAATGGAATACTTCCTCGAAATCAAAGACATTTACCACTATTTTTGTATTATATCGGAGACAGCCATCGATGAGACGAATCTCAATCTTTTGATTCCATCGTTGAATACGTTTTATGAGAGGATTATCCAATTGTGTTATGAGTGGAAGTGTTTGTGGGATCACTTCGAAGGCGATTATCGGTTCTTTAATTTCATTCAAATAATTATCAAAAAACTTGTCCTTCGAATCAATGAAAAGAAGTCTTTTGAAAGCAATGTCTTCGACGAATGCATTCCTCTTATGTGTACTTCACTGTTGATAAGCGTTTCAACAATTCATGGCATCAAAGAAGTGATTATGATTTCCAAACCAATCACTGATACTATTTTCGAAAGAAAGAGTGATTTGCCTCTCAATACGGAACAGTGGAAACGACTCATCTCTTGTTTGACGTATTTGGCCAACGCTTGGAAACAAATCAATGATATCGACCTCAATGATGACCAAAGTTTAAGCAAATTTATTGTCTATTATTTGGATCTGTTTTTGGGAAGCAATGCATTTTTGAGTCATATCAGTGATAAAGTCATCAAATGTTTCGGTATTGAGAAGAATGTGGATTTGGAGCGACTATTCGTTGACTTTCAATATCAAGTCTGTCGACACGTCTTGAGATTAATTGATATGAATTCGAATTTCGAAAATCTGGACCTTTTATTACATAAGACAATGTCTTTCTTCAGTATTAAATCGCTTCCGAGTGAACTCATGAGGCATATCGTCCCTCACTTTGCCATCAAATGCAACGATAAGACAGAGCTCTTCATCAAAAAGATTTCAGAAATAGATAACAAGAAAACCAGTGAAGTCATCAAAACCTATTTACCGGATATTATTCGACATATGTTTTACTCGAATAGTTTCAAAGCTTCGAAATCTTTCGATGAAATCGAGAAAGTGATTGGATTTCTGTCGAGAATCAGTAATTTCGATATATTCTATCGAATCAGAATTGTTTCCTACGATTTGGTCAATTCGTTTCTTATGCGTCTGTCTGAAGACTACAACTCTACCCTCGAAGCCATCACTTTTGTCCAATACTACAGAAATTTCAAAGAATCCAATGAAACAAAAGACAATAAATACCGGAATTTAATGCATTACAAAAACAATGAGACAGAACTCAAGAATGTCCTCAAAGAGTTCTTTTTGGGTTATGTCCACAAATTCGATAATTTAATGCAAGACAACTCTGTCTGTCTTCAAGAAAAGATGATCGCAATCAAGAGTTTTGTCGTCTTAATTGAGTTTATGGACAAAGAATCCGTTGACACCTATAGAGTGAAACTTTTTTCGACGATTAAACTCATAATTAGTGAACGCTTTTATGGAAACAAACACTTTATTAAACTAAGTATCGATTCGATGGCGGTATTCGTCAAACGAGTCGATGAATCGTATCTCTCCTCTCAATTGTTGACGATTTCGGCTCTAATTTTACCTCTGATGCACTTCTGGCCAAATGAGAGCTCAATTATCTTTAAAGAACTGATTATTAAACATAAATCTAATCAATTATTTCAGTCATCGTTCAAACACTTGTATTTCATTCCTGAAATCAATGAACTCAAAGAAGTGACTGAAGTTCTCAGGCCTTACATCTCTTGTGGTGATAAAGAAGAAGAGATCTGTCATCAAATCACTTTAGTAGTCAATAATTTAAACCATGAAAACAGTAGAGTCCAAGAGTTTTCACTCCAAGAGTTGGCAAAACTGTTAGAAAGACACCAAAAGTTGATTTACAAGAAATGCAATAACACTAAAGAATTTGATTTCGACGACTTTGTCAACCATATCATTACTCAACTTATGGTATGCCTCAAGTCATCAAATGAAAATGTATTGCGTTTGGCGGCCGAGTGTTTGGGTATTTTAGGGGCTATCGATCCGTTGAAAGTCGATTTGGAGAAAGTCGTCATTTCTAAGGAGGAAAACAGCGAAAAATTCCTTAATTTCAATGAAAGAAAATTCAAAATCATTTTAATCAGACGCTTATACAGAGCTATAACCACTTCGACGACAACAGGCAACCAATACTGTGCTTCTTATGCTCTCCAAGAAGTCATTAAAATATTCACTTCTATGAACGATGGCTTCAAAATCAAAGACTTACCGCAAGAATTGCAAGACTTTTGTCAATTATTGACTCGAAGCAAATATAATGCGAAGAATCCGTCATTTTCTTCAGAAGGGCTCAAATCGAAGCCTATATTCGGATCGATCCCAAACATGACTTATAGAGAATGGCTGAGCGATTGGTTGACAAAACTGTTCAAATCTTATATTTTCAAATTTGAAAAGGATATGGAAGACACTGAATATAACGCAATCTCTTCATTGGTCTCACAGTCCTCCAGTGCTTCCGATGGGTTTGACTTGGATTTAGCCAAAGCTCTCAGCAATCACTCCATAAAAAGCAAAGTATTGGTCAGTTGTTTTCAATTAGTACTACGAAATACAGATATCGCACAGTTCTTATTGCCTTATATTGTGATAACTGCCCTCAAAAACGCAACTCCCGACCAAAAACAGCTGATTGTTGACGAAATCAAAGTGATTATCACAACCCTAACCACCGATGACTTTATCTTCAATGAGATAGGTCACTTCACTTCCCAAACAGTGTTTCATATCTTTGATTACTTCAAGATTTGGTACAAAAACCGAATTGCATTACACAGAAGGCACTGTCAGACACCCAGACAGCTCAAGACCGCTAAACTCAGGGACAGGGAGTTCAAAGGCGTCCAATACTTTCTGGAAGGAATATCCAATCGAGAGTTGTCTCAATTAGCCTTCAAATGCAATGCTTTTTCCCGTTCTCTCAGATATATAGAAGAATATATAAAATGTAATGAAAATCAATTTCAAGAAGAGATACCATTCTTTCAGAAAATATTCATACGTCTGGAAGAACCCGATTCTGTCGAAGGCTGTAATTCGAAGCGCACTCCAAACAACCCGACCCTAAATGAGATGATTTTGACCCACGAAGCAATGGGTCAGATGCAGGAGGCGCTCATTTGCTGTGAAAAAGCCACGGCTTTGAATCCAAACGACTTCGAGTGTCAGCAGAAGTATTTACAAATTTCAATGGAAAGTTTCGATCAGTCAGCGATGGTTAGGACGTACGGCTCCGGACTTATTCTCGAACGACCCGATTGGAGACCAAAACTGGCGCCGTATGTAATCGAAGCCGTCTGGAGATTAGGGGATTGGAATCTCTTGGAACGAATGTTAGAACAGTTTGATGTCAAAGCTCTCAACAGTTTCGGTGCCGGTATCGGAGACTTATTCTGTTCGATGATTAAGAAGAAAGACTTGAATGAATTTGATGACAAAGTCTTGAATTTGCGCACATCTCTTGTCGGTCCTCTTAAGGCTGCGGCCACAGAAATTAGTGGTTATGTGAGGGGTCATAAATATATCGTCGATCTCCACATTCTCGACGACATTAACCATATTTACAACAAACTGATGACAGAACTGAATGAAGACATTTGTTCGATAGAAATACTTGAGATTAAGTTCAATGAAGTCATCGATATTTGGGACAAAAGAATCGATTTGGTCCGCAATACAGTCAAATGCCAGGAACCGATACTTAACGTACAAAGAGCTCTGTTCGCCATTCTTTCAAATGGTTGCACAGAACTCGTGCCTCGAATTAAGAAACAACTGTTCAAATCGTGGCTCCAAAGCACCAAAACTGCGCGAAAGTCGGGAAATATTCAGCGCTCTTACAATTGTTTAATAGAAATGAATAAAATACGCGAATCATTGCCAATGAATGGCACCGACAGCTCTCTAACTGATATCGAGAATTGTGAGGCTATTATTGAATCGGCAAAAATCCAATGGAATAAAAACAATAACATCGGTTCGGATCTAATTTTCTTTCAATTCTTAACTTAAAAATTAATCGAAATTATTCTGATTTCAGCTGCGATTCAATATCTGAAGAATCAAATCGAACGCAATTATTGGTCGAGTTTAGAGAATTGCTACAAAAGTGCTGTCAATAGTCTCTCCGGAAGATTCACTGTCGACGAGTTGAATGAAATCCGCAATTCGTTATCATTTGGCAGCTCTTCCAGCAGTCAGGGAAGGAATGCCTTTCAAAATCAGTCCAATTCTTCAAACAATAGGGAAGACTTTTCAAATCAAGGGTTCGCCAAATTGCAGTTATTGTACGCCAAATATTGTGACCGTAGCGGTGTTTTGGATCAAAACTCTTTAGCCGTTCTCTACAGAAGTGTTAAAGTGGCGGCTCCTCATTGGGAGGAAAGTCATTATAACCTCGCAATGTATTGCAATAAGATTTTAATGAATTATGAAGAGTCCAAACGCAGTAACAAATCTTTTTCGTTGGGAAAACCTGAAGAGATTCTAGAAATGAAAGGCCGTGTCGTTCAGTCATTAGTCGAGTCCTTGAAATATGGTGTAAAACACGCACACAATTCACTGCCCCTAATGTTCAACATTTGGCTCGATTTGGGAACAGATTTTTCTAATTATAAGAACAAATCTCAACCAATGCCCGAAGAAATTCGAAAGACTGTCGAGAAAATGAATAATTCAATCAATGGTTTGGTGGCTAACGTTCCGCTCTTCATATTCTTTACATCATTCGCACAGTTGACCGGACGTGTTCAGCATCCTTTTGGAGCCATAACGATGATTCTGAAGAGAATTATCGTTAAACTGATCTGTCGGTTCCCTCAGCAGTCAATGTGGCTCTTAATGCGATCGATTCACTCACAAAACCTCAACCGAAAGAACTGTTTCAAAGAAATCCTTAATCAAGCGGTCAATGAAGACAAGTCTCTCAATCAGTTCGTTAACGATATGTTGAAATTCGCTAAACTCATGACAATTATGTGTCAAAAGAATTGCGATAGTCGTGTGCTGAGCAAGGCCAATCACGCACACCACCAAAAAGTCAAACAGATGTCTCTCAGAACAGACTTTCCCGAAATGGCAAAACTGTTTACAAAAAACAGTGATTTCAGTCCAATTCTTCTCCCGTTTCGGCTTTTGGTTAACGTAACGCTTCCGAAATCATTTTACGAAAAAGATTACAATCCGTTCCCTTCGAAGGATATTTACATCAAAAGTATTGACGATTGCATCGAATTATTGCATTCACTTCAGAAACCGAAGAAAATCAAAATCAATGGAACGGATGGCAAGACGTATACAATTCTGTGCAAACCTGGGGATGACTTACGCAAAGACTACTGTTTGATAGAATTTTGCAATTTATTAAACCGTTGTTTCAAACGCGATGCCGACAGTCGAAGACGTCAGATGAAAGTCAAGACATATTTAGTCATCTCTTTGACCGACACCTGTGGTCTCATTGAATGGATTCCTGATTTGACTCCTTTCCGGACTCTAGTCGAAGATCAGTATCGTCTGAGCGGCGGATACGACAATATGAGAGAGACTATAATTCGTAACTACCCGTCAAATATTAATTTGTCAAATGCTGAGCGAATCAAACTCTTCCAAAACAAAGTTTTGCCTCAATTCAAGCCTCCAGTGTTAGGCAACTGGTTTGCCAGTACTTATTCCGATCCATTGTCATGGTTTTCGGCCCGACAGGCCTTCACCCGCTCCAGTGCTGTGTTCAGTATCGTTGGCTATTTGTTGGGTTTGGGTGACAGACACGGAGAGAACATTCTCATCGAAGAACTCACGGGAGAGACAGTTCACGTCGACCTCAACTGTATGTTCAATAAGGGAGAGGACTTCGGTGTACCGGAAAGAGTTCCCTTCCGTTTGACTCATAATATGGTTCACGCAATGGGTGTCACGGAATACGAGGGAACTTTCAGAAAAGCCTGCGAACATGCGCTCAGAGTGGCCCGAGATAACAAAGAAGCACTTCTTAACTTTGTCAACCCCTTCCGTTACGACCATTTGATTGAGTGGTCCAGGACCAATTCTCAAATCAAGAGCACAGTTTATGAACAAACAATCGATTGGGTATTTCACACATTCCTTACTTTCATTTTCTAATTCTTATTGTTATGGAATCAAAGGCGGAGCGAATCGTTTTCAATATTGACGCCCGACTTAAAGGCATTCCCTCTCGGAATGACCGGAATCTTCCGAAAGGCATTCCATTGTCAGTCGAAGGACAGGTCGATCACATCATTAAAGTGAGTAATTTTGGGTTTGTTTTTACTTATTTAATAATATTTTTGAATCTAAGGAGTCAACTGATATCAATAATTTGGGAGTAATGTATGTCGGATGGGCTCCATATCTCTAACCAGCATTTCATTCCTTCTTCTTTGTGTTTCAGACCATTTTCATTGCCTTAAAGTTTATGCAAAGTTACAGTTAATTATCAAAAAATATTTGTATTAAAACTTATGATCCGTTAAATGTTTGATCAGATTTTGTATTAATTTTGATAAGAATTGAATTCTTTTTGTAATAAATTTATTGTTTAACCCTTTCAGTCAAAAGGCTGTTCTCCCAAAAAGACTATTTTCTCATTCATTTCATTAATTTGTGTTCATTTTTAAGGTTTTGGGAAATTAGTTAAAGAATTTTTATAAAACGATTAAAATTTGTATCAATTTCTTGGGATGGAATGGAATGGGATTTTAGATAATTAGGGGCAGAAAACAAAATTAATTTTTCAAAAATTAGATTTGATTTGAATTTTATTTTATTAGTCGAATATTACATCAAATAATACTTTATTACAATTTAATTATTATTTTATATTTTGTTTTCTCGAATCGATTCGAAAGTTATATTACGAGAAAAGTATGAAAATCCAAACGATTGACAAACACTATCCTAGTATTAAAGAGTTGGGTTTACTGAATATGTATTTGAGTGACGGCCGCTATGGCCTCAGAATCACCATTTGATATAATATTCATCGAACCACTGACCAAACGTGTGCCTCAGAAACTGATTGACCAGTTGGTTGTGCCGATTGGCGATAAACATATCAATTTAGAGATTCACAAAACAAAAAACAGGAAAAGTGTTTTGTCTGGTGCTGTGCGATGACTGCAAACTAATGCAAGAAAATAATTTCCATTTGTTTGAGTACAAGAAAATGCTGTTAAGGAGCGGATGGAAAGTCAAACTTGGAATCTGACCGTTTGTTTCGAAGAAATTTATTCACTTTATTTATCCAAGGGAACTAGAGTAAATGTAGTGAAATTGGTTTCTCCAAACCTTGTTTTCACTTCAGTAACTAAAGCAAAGGTGTGGAATATATGGATTCTTTGTTTTTGAAACTCTTAAAATAGCCCCCCCTTAACCCCAGCTTAATTGCAAACTAAAGATCTTTAGTTTTCTCCAAACTTTTTTTTAACCAAATAATTGACAATAAATTTATGACAAAACATATAAATCG
>JAQFXL010000855.1:0-15846 GCA_034693445.1 Edwardzetes edwardsi | reverse complement strand
TTGTTTCAGGGGGTAGTGTAGTCCACTGAAAACTAGTGTCTGTCTGCGGACATAATTTTAAAATGTTCGTTGACTCATGGGGGTGGGGAGTTAGGGGCAAAACGAAACAGTACCAAATTTTGGACACTTTTTCTACAAATTATAATATGTTTGCTCGAGTCAAATCCAAGGGGATATTTGTGCTATATCCTCTTATTCACCATTGACTACCAGTAGATAATTCAGTTATAAATAATGCCAACTATTGATCAAAATTTTTGTTTTCATTAATTATATTTTCATAGAAATATTTTTAGATCTTATCAAAAGTGTTTACTGATATGAGTTTTTAATTTTCAGATAAACTGAATCAATAGTCGACACAATTATAGATCAAAAGCAAGACGCAAGTATGCGAAACGAGAGTATCAAGAATTTGATGACATTCTTATTTCAACTTTATTTAAATCAAAATGAAATGAGAATAAAATAGAAAAGAAATATAATTTATGGCTTCAGTACTGCCTTTATATTGATTTGAATGTCATTTGAATGGAGATATTATTCATTTAATGATAGGAATCCTGTTTTCAAAGTATTGATTCCGATTTTTTTTTCAACATTTGATGAAACAAAAAATGCATTTCACATAAAAGGAAAAAAATTTGAGATCATTTGAAGCCTCAAACCATTGAAAATCTGAGTTTAAAATCGGCAAAAATGATTGACAATGAGATGGGCAGGGAGTCAATCGCTGGCTTTAAAACAACATTTATCAAAACTACACAAAACCTAAGTTCGGTTGAATAGATGGGAATGAGGGCTGTCTTGTTTTACTTTAGGTCCGATCAGATTTATTGAAAATTTAATCCACTGTTGACTTAGAGTTATGTACAGACTTTGAAAACCAACTCTCCTCCGAAAGTATATTTACAGAGTTAGTACATCGGAGGCCGGAGTGACAGCTTTATTATTAAATTGAAAATAAGGAGTGTTTGTATAAAACATGTCTCCAATACATTAGTTTCAACCAAAAAATTAGTTTTCAGATAAAACTAAATTGAAGTCAAAATATTTTGTTTGAAAAAAAACATTTCAAATAAGAAATTCTGAGTTTAAATACAATTCAAAAAACAATAAATGAACTTCTTTTGGACGTCAGTGTGATTGTAGATGAAGTGGAACTACTTCTGTCTTGTCTTCTCATAAAACTGCAGGTAATGAACTTCCAGAAGCTTTTGGCTCCGGCTCTAAAGTCGTCGTTAAGCCACCAAAAGATGAATGGGTTATAACAACAACTACTGATTCCGAGCCAATAGAATACCAGATATAAAGTACTGGAATTACATCCACTGGCGTTCAAACGATTGTCATAGAAGTCTACGAAATGAATTATATTTACGGGAAGCCAACAAATGGCAAAAACCAGGACAACGATTATCAGCATTTTGATGGTTCGCTTCTTTATGTGAAGCAAATGGTTTTTCTGGACATCAATCATATCTCCGACGTCTCTCTTCCATATCCTGAAGACTACTTGCATGTAAAGAATCAATGATATGATTACTGGAAACAAATATTGAGTGAATACAACGCCGAGGATACGGATGTGTCGCAGTATATCACTCGAAAACGGAAAGTTGAACCGAAGAACAACTCGGCATTTGATGATTGGATCGCTTGAGAACGAAAATGTCCAGATCTTGACAGAGACTGCGGTCAATGATATGAATAACAAAGATATTATCCAAACTATTATAATGAAAAATCGAGGGCTTCTTCTACTGTTAGGATTGAATACCACGATATACCTGTCGATGGCTATCGCCAGAAATGTCAGACTCGACACATAGAAAGAGAGCACTTGAATTGATTTGGAGATCGCACATCCGATGTAAAGATGAGTAAATCTCTCTAATAAATCTTCGGCACAGAGTAGCCATTGGAATGGTATAGTGAGGGCGCATATTATGTCAGAGAAGGCCATATTTACTATCAAGAGGTTGACAGTTGTCTGTAATCTTTTTGATTTGAAGACAACTCTACAAACCAGAGAATTGCCGAACAGAGCGACGATTGTTGTCATCAAATATAGCGTTAATACAAAAATGTCTCTGAAATACCAAATTTGGGGTTCTTTTGAAAAGTCGGTAGAGTTAGTGAAAAGTGAATTATTCATTTCAAACATGTCTTTCAATTTGGGTATTCACTCACATCTGATTCTAAAACTTTTCGGATGAAATCACTACTGAAAACAGATTGTTCATTAATTCGTTTGTAAAGTTTGATCTATGAGCATTTGCATAATTCACTTGAACTGCAAAAGACACGGCACTGAATGATATTTATTGAATATCGGTGTATAAGTATATATTGAGGCATATTAACCTATCCCTCAGAGTTACCATCTCTGAGATCAATGTCAACGATTGTTATTTTGATGTTTTTTTCATTAAAAATAGAGTTTTATACATATTTACGGAAAACCAACTGTTCGATGAGCCGTTATACACCTGTATACCTGTATACCTGTATACACTTGTATTAATTGTTGAGTAAACATAAGTCAACCATACATTCACTTCTAACTTGACTTTAGAACTGACTCTAAATTGAGTCGTTTCTACTGTAAAACATTCAAAAAATAACTTTTGGTAAACATAGGAATCGGTAATAAAAGTTTTAATAATAATTTTTACTCTTCACAAGTAAAGCATAACAGTTATGCCATAACTGTTCAAAGTGTTGATTACCCGTTGTGTGTGAACTCAGGTATTGTTTACTCAGTTAAAAGTAGAGATTAAATGACTACAGACTTCTCTCCGATCTATACTTGAAATACAAATTCGAGTTGAAGTTTCGATAAAGTTATCTCATCCTTAAGTCTCACTCTTAAGGAATGATTTATCAATTATTGAAAGTTTTTCGCTGCAAAACATTTTGTATTCAATTAATGACTGAACGCATGTCTTCTACTCTAAGGAATTAATAAATATTTTATTGGTTTCAATGAAAGTATTTCCAAAATGTTTTCACTCTATTATAGTACGGCTTAAAGTATTGGCCTTTTGTTTGATGATTTCAATTGTGTTTCTATGACACTATACCCCAGCAGTTAAAAAGAGTTTAATGGTTTGTTAATCGATTCTTTATACATGTATTTTGTTGTTTATTGACAAATATTAGTATTGTTCGGTTTATTTTTATTTTTTAGATTAGATAGTTTATTGCAGTCACACAAAAAATATTGATCTTTGAAAAAGTTCAGAAACCAGTTCTGCGAACTTCAAGTATTTTCTCAGGAGTTTAAGTGAAAACTTTTCCATAAATTGTCTGAAATTCTAATATTAAATATCAGTGAAAATATTTGACAAAATGCCAAACTATTAGCATAATTGTGTCTAAAAGATAGTAAATCTTTGCTTTCCATAAGTGATTATCTTCTAAATTCAGGCACAGAATAAACGAACAGAATATGCGCTAAACGTTAGCCTCGACTTTGTTTTCATTTTTCATGAAAATGTGATAAATTGTTTACTTAAAAAAAATAATAAAATGTTATTTCGATTCTATAAATCAAATGCATTAATATTTTGGAAAAATCAGAAAAAGGGCGATGGGTTTGTGCTGTCTCTCAACTATTGTGTTAAGAATGAAGGCAGAGACCAAATGATAAATTCTTTGACATCTCCGACAAAATTCAACTCAATTTTATAATATATTATATCTATTCCTAGATTCTAATTCTGTTTTCAAGTTGATAGAAATTCTGCATAAATTCATTAATTCAACGGAATTTTCGGTTTATATTCAGTTATTGATTATCTCATTAACTATAGTCTCAACATTAATAATGGATCTGAAGGCAGGAGTCATAGACCTGTCAACTGTTTTTAACATGTCATCCGAGAGAAAATCGTTTTATATACTGTTCACAACGGTCTGGCGTTTAGTTCAACTCCAAAATTAATTCAGTTTTGTGTCGGAACAGAGAGAAAATCCAACTAATATTCGATACGTTTGATTGTATGCTTTGAAGAACACTATTGTCTCACTTATGGGTTGTTTTTTCATACGAACTATCATTAAAATAATTCATTTGAAGAGTAATACTGACAATACTTATGAGAGAAATATAGCTTAAAAAGCAGTATTTGTGGTTATTTTTCATCAATATATTGATCAAAGACAAGAGTTTCAGTACTTTCGGGGAGGTTTTTGCTCTGAACGCTACTCTCGATTGCAATCATCCACAGAATCATAGAATAAATATATCGAATCAAACAATAAATCTCTTGAGTAATACTCAAAGAATATAACATTTTATTTAGAAAACTAATCCAAATGCAAGCCTTTGGCTATTTTTATTTTGTTCGGATGAGTTAATCAATTATTTTCGTGCATATAGTTTTCAATATAGAGCACAGGGAGAGCACGCAATTCATAATAAAACCAAATAATATTTTCATAGCAATCGATTGCCATTAAACTAAAGATGTGTTTGAAGTTCGGCAGCGATTAACTCCTAACTCATGAAAAATTCATTTCACTCCAAATTTGATTGGATTATAACAGAAGCAAAAATATTTATTATTTTGAGGTTAACTTATCTTTGATTATCCCATTCCTAATGATAACCTCATTATTTTAATTCCTTGCAATAATATTTTCTTTAAAAAAATTAGAATTCAATCAAATCCGTAGAATTCATAATTTTATAGCAAATTAACGGAAATTTTTCTGCTTTTTCAACGAAAGTTAGTCGAAGTCATAATTAATCAATTCTTTTGTATTTATTTATGGATTGGTATTAGTCTTAATATAATTCGCAAAACCATTTCTGACCGAAAACTAATTATTTTCGTTAAAAAAATTGATTTCAAATTAGAAGAATCGCCGAAAGCTTTTCCATGAGATTTGATCCATTAAATTGAAAATTGTTTTCTCAGCAAAAGTTTAATGTATTTTAATTTTGGTCTGAATTTTGTTTTTGAAAAATTTAATGGAAATAGTTTTGGGAACAAATATATTCATTCATTTCTCTGAAACAATAGCTTTATATTTCATTTATATTAAGGCAAACATTCCTTACAATTATGTTATTCTCATAAAAGAACAAAAAAGAAATAAACTTAACTGAAATTACTTGAATTTAATTAAATAAATGAACAAGCAATAAAAAGATAAATAATCTGAATGGTTCAGCTAAACGGCAAAATTCAAATTGTTTGGATTCTGGCCATAAAATTGATGCGAATATTCCATTAAAAAACAAATAAATTTAAAAAATTTGTGTCAAACTCTGCAGACAATTATCTGTAGACAAGTTTAAATAAGAAATAGGAACCGCTTTAATAGAGGCATAAATTAGCATGGACAAACTAAATTAATATCTTAACTGATTGAAATAAGTAAAGTAGGAGGCGAAAAATAGTTTTCTAACGAGACAAGAATAATTTATTCGCAAATTCATGTGTCAAATGTTTGCAAAGTTATGCAAATTAAACAAATTAGGCGTTATTTTTAATTTAAATTAAAAACTGATTGATTTAAACAATTGTCAAATTAGTGAACGAAAATATTTTCTTTGAGATTGAGATTGAGTTTATTCGACTCCGATCATTGTCAAAACAAGCAATGCTCAAGGCAATTTATTATTATCTATCAGCGCTGTAAATATTTAATGCTCGACTATGTTTCTCTCAATAGTTACAAGTTTATGTAGGATAGCTATAAACAACGTATCACTTTTTCAGATACCCGTTCCTATAATCTGTGCTATGTATGGGAGCGTCTGTTGGATAGTCATTGATGTGACTGAATGTATGCCAATTGCACAGAGAGTATGAATCATAGGTTTTGGTGAAATAACAACATTGAAGTCATTACCGCATTCAATGCAGTCGTAGTGTTGTTGTCTTTGCGATCACTTGTGTTCAGCTCTCAATTGAGGCAAACATTTAAAGGGAAAGATCTGACAACAGTCGCAACACTAACTCAACTCAATAATCATGTTTTTCACTCTTTTATCGCCAGTTTTAAATTGAATTAATTGAACGCATCTTTTAAATCCACTTTCATTTGCTGTCAATTTTAAGAGAAAATAATGTTTTATTCGTCTTTTAAACGGTTTATGATTGACATCAAAAGTGTGGTCTAATGGCCAAAGAAGACCAACAGCTTATTCAGAATAACAATAAAACTCTTGTCAACAGCCATAACAATAGTAATCCAAGTAATGGTAATTCAATGTCCTGTCTCTCATCGGATCAGAAACCTGTCCGGAGTTCGAGCGCTGGTCTCAATCAGACGGTCGGCTCCAACCACAGAGTCAGTCTTCAGAGGCTTTCGGCTGAGAAGAGGGCCAAAAGATTAAAATTCTTCGTAAACGGAGACAAGTATTTTAAAGGCATTTTCTATGCTTTCAATGAGAAAACTATCCGTACTTTCGATGCCTTAATCCAAGACCTAAACCGACTGTTTGGACGACATGTAAGACACCATTAATTTCTTTGAAAATCTCATTATTCTTAGTTTAGATCATATTTTAAAGCGATTTACGCAAAAATATTTGTTATTTTTATTGTTTTTGTAATCCATTAATCACTCGAATATTTATGACAAATGTCTTCAAATAAGGGAAAAGTTTGCCTTAATTTGCATTTATTTGAGATATTAATCATTGAATTAAATTCAAGGCAATTCAGTCCAAATATATCCTCACATATATTGAGATGTGTTTAAGTATTTCGATATAAATTGATTCAAAAAATAGCAATTAATTAAAATTCAAGACAAACGTAGAGTGTTTGCCAGTCCTGTTGTCGACCTACGCCTCATCACTTGTGATGTCCTATTTTGGTGCTCATCAACGCATCCAAAGATAATTCAAAAACTATTCACTCAATTATAAGAATTAGTAACTTTTCACGACTGAAGACAATTATTCGGTTCATTACTCATTCAACGCGTTTTAATTCAAAACTACTTTTTTTTATCATTCATTGCATTCCTAATCTCAGCCCTTATATCATAATCTTCTAATTTTTTTTGTATTTTCTTGATATTTCTGGACTTTTTGTTGCAATACTTTTTCTCTGACACAACATTTCAGTTAATTCTTGCAGAAAATATTCCCCATTTGATGTCGTTTTTGGTTTTTTTTTATATTTAAGTTTTTTATTGTTGTTTGAGTGCCAATAGTCTTGACTTTGATTTTGTTCTTTTCAATGGGTTTACTTATTTTTGTTTGTCCTCACCATTTGTTTTTTGTCTGTTCTCCAATTTTTTCTGTTATTAACTCGAATTTATCTGTTTTTTATCTCCAGTACTGAAAGAAGTTTTTTTTACTTAAATTGAGTGAAAGTCAATGTATTTTATCTTTTATTTTCTCCTTTTTTTACTGTATTTTTGTGGACAAAACCCTCTTTTGTGTGCATTTTGTGTAACAAAACGATGGGATAAATAGAAATTCAGTTTCAGTTCAGATGTAATGTTATTTTCAGTCTATTATCTGATTTGAATAAAGTTTTTATTTTATTCTAAATTCCATTACAACCAAAATAGTCTCTGAAGTGAATTAATCTCAATATATCTCAATCATTGAATGTCTCTGTGTTTCGACAAATTCAATGTTATTGTCGTTTGAATTCTTGGTTCGTTCCTCTCATTCCCTTCTCTTTCTTTCGATTTTTGCGTTTCTTCTAATAGTTATCGAGTGAAAAATTGGTTTAGTTTTGGTTCAGAGCTCGACGTAAAACCGGAATATTTATTACCGAATACACAAAGAATTTTTTTGGCGTTTCTTTTCTGTTATGTTTCGCTTCAATCGATTAAAGTTATGATCTTTTTTACAGAAAAAAGTTCAGCGCTTTTTAGCATTTGATTCTCTCCTCTTCTCTATCAAAGACTTAATAAAACCCAGAGATTTGAAGACAAAACGCGAGAAAAGAATAGCATTTTTGGTATCGATCGGACGGCAGATCATTAAACTAATAGCCATTTGTGTCGAACAAAAATTTTGTGTTTCATTCGTTTGCTTTCCATTGTTTTCATTCAAAACACTCAATCAAATGCATTTGAAACTGCAATTCGTTAGTTTTAAGTAAATATTTGATTACATGTCTACAAATTCAGACCATTTTCGATGAATTTTGAAGTTTGCAACTGAAGAGCGCCTCTGAGTCTCACAATAGACTTCTATTAACATCAAAATGTTGTTAATGAAAATGAAAAATCCATTAAGTATTTAAAGCATCAAAATTTTCTCACATAAAACAATTGAATAAAATCTGAATGAGTTAATATTCAAATTGAAGACTTTCTCACGGAAGGAAGGCTTTCCGTTTGAATTACTTTTCTGATCATAAAACTTATTCAATTAATTATCGGTAAAAATAAGTGTAAACTTAGAGTTTATGCCTAATCTCTGAACTGATATTTGAGACACACCTCACAAATGGTTGAAAAATAATAAATTGTTGTTAAAGTGATTTTCACTCCTTATCAGCACTAAATCGTAGTTTATTTCACATAATATTCAATACAAAGGAATTATTTGTGTCTTCTTTTCGCCGGAAACTTGTATTACACGTCTGTTCCCTGTGTTTCGGTCTTCGACTTAGACTTTTGTACTTTAATTTATTGCAATTAAATTTCAATTGAAATCCATGTCATTTATTCACATTCTTGAGAGTGAGTTCATTATCTGTCCGTTCAGTTCTCAGACAAGTTTTGATTCTGTTTTTGTGTTGTTATCTATTCTGTCGAACCGAACAGTCATTTCCTGCCATCTATTTATTATCTCTCTTTCGATAAATTAATGTTATGTTTGTCCTCTCAATGATTTGATTGAATTTCGGCTCTAATTTATCATTTGTTTCGTTATAATTGAGATTCAAAAGACAGAAAACAATTCATTCATTCAATTCATTGCAATATTTGTTGCCTTAAGACTGCATTTTGTTTAAAACTTAGTTGTATTTTAACTGATATTTGCATCGAAACCTTCCCTAAAATCGACCTCAAAATCGATTCAAATTTGTTGCGTTTTTAGTGTTTTCTTAAAAGAATTCAATTTTGAGTTTATTTATAATTTTAAACTAAATTTTCGTTCAAACCATAAGAATAATGAATTTAAATGTTTTGCATTAGTATTCAAAATATTCATTTGGGAACTAATCGTGACTGACTTCACACACTTTACAGTTAAATCCCTACTCTTTTAGTGAACTTTTCTGATTGCAATTCAAATAATCAGAAAATGTTTTTTTGTTCGGATTATAAACAGTTATAAATTCAGTGCAAATAAATCAGCGAACCCTATGGTTCGTGACATTTATATGGCACTCCAATCACTATCCACACACTAAAAAAATTCGGTCAGAGCTCAGTCTCTTGAGCCCGAAAAGGGTTTGACTATTATTATAAGAATGCAATAAATTATCTTGCACAGTTTTTATTTTTATAATTTATTGGTTTTCAGTTTTATCACATTTTCAAACTCTTTTCATAACGTTTTTTGAGTTTGAATTTCATCTGATTTTCATTCATATCATGTGTTGAAATGTTTTCTTTAAAAAAGCCATTAGATATGGCTTTGAATTTAATCAAAAGAGTGTATCGAATATATCTCTGGCTTTGATTTCCATTTATTTTTATAAAACACTCGACTTGTGCTCAAATCTAATTGATTTCAAAAATAACTTTTCGTTGCAAATCTTGTTTGTGATATATCTGAAGGCTTTTCAATCAAAAACTTTTAGAAATTATTAATTTAGGAACAGATCTAAAAATGCCAGTCATTTGGCGGATTGAAAGTCACTTATTGCTCGATAATTCAAATTAATATAAAATTGGGGTTTTGTTGGAATTTCAATTCGATATAAAATACATATTGTGTGGGCTTTTGATTACATTCAAGAACAGGTAGGAATTGTTTTTAAAATTAAATAGGATACCTATTGAGTGTCGGATATTAAATATTCTTTGTTTTTATGCCAAATGTATTGTAGAGTTGTGTTATTTTCAGAGTCGATACCTGTTTTCGCACGCATTTCGACGCTTTTTTAAATATTTGTTTGCAATCAGTTTGTTGTTTGCCTCACATCTGATATTCATTTTAATCTAATATCTAAAATGAACTCATTTTTTATACCAATAGTTCGAAAGCACTCATTAGAATACATTTCTTTGATACTACCCTTTCCTAAAACATTCCTTTCCTATAAAAAGAAAGGTTACGACCGATTTGCCCGATTATGACCTAAATGATCTCAATTTTGGTTAATAACTATTTGTTATTATTACTAAAGAAAATATTTGTTGTCTTCACTCGAAGTATGCCTTTGATTGTCGACACGATTTTGTAGTATTATTATTGAAATTTCATTAATGTCTCGATTGCTGAACAAAATACTATTTCACTCAAATTATAGCTCTTTTTCTCTAATAACAAATAAAAACGCACTCAAAAACATATCCCTAAAGTCTAATATCTTTTTCTACTTCTCAGTACTTCTCAGCCTTTTTTATGTTCAAACTTTTGAATAAGAAATGATTTTAATATTAGAATAGTTTAGAAATAAAATTGGTTTTTAAGACTACTAATGAGTGGCTCTTATACTCAGAGCTCAGAAGTGATTTCTTAAATGAAAGACAAATTATAGTCGAGATTAAGTTTTTTTCAGATAATTAATGCAAAAATTATTTTGATAAACGATTTGAAGTTTTGCTCGTTTCTAATGCAATTTAATCGTAGTATTGAATAATTTAATAGTCAAAAGAGTTCTCTTCTCTTCCCAAATGACATGAATCATGACTTTTAGTTTTTTTTCTTCAGAGAATGTCTTCTTTGCATTCGATGTCCATTAAGAGTAGATCAGAAAATTCATTCATTACTGGAAGCAAATCGTTGTAAAGTTGAAGTAAAAAACATAAAACATTCAAAAGGGTTATCGCTCTGAGAATTCAAAGAGAATTAATTGTTTTAAGTTTTTGGGAAAACTGTTGACCTCGACGGCAATAATCATGCAATTCCTTCCCTATGTTCCCGACAATGCGTTCAAAGCATAAATGTCTCGACACCTAAATTAAGACTTTACTTACGATCCAATTATCAGTTTTGATAATTTTAATAATTAATATTATTTTTAATTATTATATAATTGTCTGCAGAAAATCATTAGACCTGAAAATCATATATTTATTTATTAGTTAGTTTTAAATCATTTTTTTTTCACTTTTCTGACAAATTATTTGTGTTTTCTTTTTCCGTGTTTACAGATTTGTTTGCCGACAGGCGTTCGGTTCTTATTCAGTATCGATGGCACCGAAAAAGTGACATCACTGGAACAGTTACAAAAATCTATGAGTTATGTGGTCTCTTCGACCGACAATTTTGTTCGTTTAGACTACGACTCGGTGTCTAATATTAGTAGTATTTGTGCCAACAGTTCAGTTAACCTCAAAAATACAAATAATAATAATAACAGTAATAATAATAACGTGAAAAAGTCTTGCGTCGAGATTACGGACAATCAATCCAGTTATCAATCGACACAATCGAGTCTATCAGCTGCTGCACAACAACTTAATCTGCAGTCTTCACAAACTCAATCATCGCAGACATCATCCCTTTCCTCGTCATCGTCTGCGGCCTCTCCCACACCAAAGATACCGGACTTCATTCGACCGAAAATAGTTACAATATTTCGCAATGGAATCAAACCTCGAAAAGCTGTTCGTCTGTTACTAAACAAAAGGACGGCTCAGACCTATGATAAAGTGCTGAACGACATAACAAATGCTATTAAACTGGACTGTGGGGCCGTTCGAAAGATATACACATTGAGTGGAAATCAGGTATAAAATAAATGAGCGATCATTAGCTGCACACATAGTTTCACAATAGGAGAGAACGGCCGCAAAAGAGCCCAAACGTCTTCAATCATTGCTTTCATTGCATTTGCTTTTAACTCAATTCAATACAATTTATACATTAGTTCTAACCGTTGTATTACAGACCCGACACGTGAGTCACTATTGAGACCATTGTGTAGTTGCAGTGCTAGTGTTGAGTATATAAACCTATTTATTCGTTCGCGTCGTTGAGTTCTCTCTGATCTCTCGATTTTGTTTTTGTCTGTTCTCTAAATTCACACATAAAACAGATTAATATTGATCTCTAAGGAGGGGCTCTTCACTTGTCTTCTCATTGAAATCGATTTCTACATTCCTTACTCTCTATTCGTTGTATTTCTCTGTTTCTACTCTTCATCACTAATACTGACATTTGGGGTGAATATTATATAAACCATTTGTAATGTAGACCTTCAACCCCATAGCCCTAACATATCCCTTGTCTTAAATTACATTTGCTTTCATTGGATTTTTTATGCACCAAAAAACTCGACGAAAAGAGTAATTTATAATTATTATTACTATTCACTCCTTTTTCCATTAAATTTATCATAAGTTTGCTTTGCTTTGAAGAAAGAGAAAAACAAATTTTGAGTCAATCGTATGGAAAAGCAATCATTTTCTCGTTAACTAAAGTCCTAAATATCTACTCAAATGATGAAAAAACTTTTTCTTTCGATAGGTTTCGAGTTTAGCTGATTTTTTCAGCGACGACGACGTCTTTATTGCTTTTGGTACAGAAAAACATTCTAACGAAGACTTGGATCTCGACTCAGAAGGTATGCCTTACTCTCGATTATGTTTGCGTTTCGACCATTGAAGTCGTGATAAGTTGTTTTGACTACAAGTCTGTGAAACCGTATTATTAGAAAAGAGAAACCGATATTTAATCATAGAATCCATAGCCGTATTGATTATGACTGAGTCATCCAATTTCACATACGTTGCACTCATTTTCTCTCCGGTCCTTTACTTCTCCGCCTTTCGAGTCTTTTTTACATATAATAGAAGTGATTCTCCAATAGTTTTTAGCTTTCATTTGATTCGTCGATCGGTTGACAAAACATTAATACATTTGAATTAAACATATCTTTCTTTGTATTACTTCTCAATACAATTATATCTTTTATTGGTTTATATCAATAGAAAGCAAATATCTCAACACTAAGACGTCATCTTTGAGTAGAAGTGTTTGCAATAGGAATCCAAAGAAGTGTTGTTCCCCTCTATCAGTCATTTACGGTCATCCCCTCACTAATGG
The DNA here is from genome assembly GCA_034693445.1 of Edwardzetes edwardsi. Lineage (NCBI taxonomy): Eukaryota > Metazoa > Arthropoda > Arachnida > Sarcoptiformes > Ceratozetidae > Edwardzetes > Edwardzetes edwardsi. The sequence continues at coordinate 2,687 of JAQFXL010000855.1, read as the reverse complement.
AAAGTCAGTCAACACTACTCACAATCAAAACTCTCCTAAAATAAGCTCAAAATTGAACGAAAAAAACAAAATAAATGGTTCCCTAAATGGCAACTTTGCACACAATGGTAACGGCTATTCCGTATCGATTCTGTTCCCTAAAGAAGTGACACAACAGTACGAAATCGGACAAATCATAGGCGACGGCAACTTTGCTGTTGTGCACCAGTGCTCACATAAGGCAACCAAAACTCAATTCGCGCTCAAAATAATCAATAAATCCAAATGTAAGGGAAAGGAGGCTATGATTGCCTCCGAAGTCGCGATTTTACGGAAAGTCAAACACACGAACATTATTCAGCTCTTAGACGACTTCGACTACACTAATGAACTCTATCTAGTCATGGAATTGGTTAAGGTATGTTAGCCTGTGCTATATGTCGGCCTTAATAGACTGTCAACACTACCAGTGCTTACTTTTGCGGCACTCTTTCATAGTTTGCTTTTATCGCTTTAATTAGTGACGAAAAAACTCATTTATATTTCGAGACATTCATTAGATTTGCAGTGATTTTAGAGTTGCGTTACATTTGAAAATCAAAACGATTTTAATTATTATTAATCGCATTAATTATCTCTCGTTTGCGAACATATTTCGCCAAACCTTCTGATTATACAAACCATTAATTATTGAAACATCTTTTGTTTTTAACCAAAAGGGCGGAGATCTGTTCGATGCCATCACTTTAGCCAATAAGTATACCGAAGTGGACGCCACGCAAATGATACACGACTTGGCCTCTGCTCTCTATTATCTTCACTGTCTTAATATCGTTCATCGAGACGTTAAACCCGAAAATCTGCTCATTTGGGACATAAATGGCGTCAAATCATTAAAATTAGGAGATTTTGGTTTAGCCGTTGAAATAGAAGACGAGGAAAAACTATTTTCTGTTTGCGGAACTCCTACTTATGTCGCACCAGAAATTCTAGCTGAAACAGGTTATGGCAAAGAAGTGGACATATGGGCGGCCGGTGTCATCGCTTATATACTTCTTTGTGGTTTTCCTCCGTTTGCCAACGAAGACAACGATCAGGACTTACTTTTTGATCAAATACTATCCGGAAGCTTTGAATTCACTCAACCCTTTTGGGACACAATCTCAGACTCAGCTAAAGAACTAATAACCGAAATGCTCGAGGTCGACCCAAATAGAAGACTAACCGCTGCTCAGGTCATAGAACATGGATGGGTTACTGTAAGACTAACACAACTCTTATCTAAACTCTTAACTAATTATTAAAATTTGTTGATTACGTTTAGGGCGAGAGCGCCGGCACTAACGATATGTTGAGTACTGTTTCCCAAAAGCTTAGCAAACATTTCGATAAGAAATCTAAGACTAAATCTAAAAACTGTTCTGAAAATATGGCCGGCATTTCACTGATTGCCGTAAGTACTTACTAGAGTTGGCCATCCCTTCAATGCTGTCAATGTGCTGAACATCACTGCATAGCAAATCTAATCTGTGATTATATATGCGTTTAGACACTCTTTGACTCTTTTCTAGTCCGCAAATAATAGCTTTTTAATGTTTTCTCCAAATATATGGCTTTAAAGCCAAGGCATGCATGCATTCAATCATTGGATTGCATTAACTCTTCTCTAAAGTCATCCCAAATATTGCACTCTTTTTCCTATACTTTACTTTACTTTTCCATTCGCTTTATTTCTTTGCAATTCTCTGAAAACCACTAAAACTTTGAAATCCAAAAATCGTGAACCAAATCATACGATCGACAAATTTTATGAGAAAACTGGAAAACAGATTATTCAAAGAATTGCTGAATTGTCTCATATTTTTTGTAAGTATTTATCAATCAATGATTTTTTTGTTTTTCTTTTAAAATCTCAATATTTTGTTCAGTTTTTTTAAACTCTATTAAAATTCAGATAAAAATCCTTTTTTACGTAAATAATTGCATTGATATTAACAGCAAATTACTGACCGTTAGTCGCAAACAAAAGAATTGCTTTCATTTTAGACATTAATTATTTGTATTTTTAATAAAACAGTCGTTAAGTTCATTGACTTTAGATTCCATTCGCTATTAAATAATATTTATTTTCATTTATGGTTTCGTTTCACTCGAATAGCGAACGGCTTTGGATAAGAAACCGATCGGAAATGTGAGACATTATTTCAGACCTTATAATAAAGGACGTAATCCAGTGATAAGATTTGCTGTGCCTTTAATTCTTCCGCGAACTCCATTCTAATGAGTCAATTGTGCCAACCATTAGAACCATTCACTTCAGACATTCCCTCTTCTCTTCATTTGTTTTCTAACTGATCCAATTTCTACAATATTTAATGAAATATACCTCACTTTTAATAAAATCATTGTTTTCTAATTTAGATAATTATTGCAATTAATGTCAAATTTTAATTTTATTTGTATTTAAGAGTCGATTATTATTTACTATTTTTAATCTTTTTATAGATTTATATAATTAATTGTTTGTGCAATCATTTGATTAATAAAATATTTAATAACTAAACATTTAATTGTATTCTCAATTGTTTTATTCAAATTGAAGATAACTTTAATTCAATTATTGATTGCATTCTATATTTTGAATCAAATTCGATGTATTAATAATTGAATGACTTTTACAATAAAATTGAAACAAATGTCAAAATCTA
>JAQFXL010000854.1:0-15860 GCA_034693445.1 Edwardzetes edwardsi | reverse complement strand
TCATGGATTGCATTCATTAGTAAACGAATATTCGTTTGCTTTAGACTTAACTCTATTTTAGTATTGATTTCTTCGAACTTATACTTCAAATACAAAACTGAAGCCAACCATAACATCAATGCAAAAATGTACAAGGACACCATATATAACATGTAATAAAGTACAGCAACACTCCATATTACCAAGCTCATTGTTGAATACCATGTAAGTTCACATCGCATATATAAAATAACGCAGAATAACAGGTGAAATAAAGATGGAATCATTGTAATAGAGTATTCGAACAATGCGCTTGTTAAGAATTTGTTTAGCAAATTAATCTTGAGCAAATACTTTTTCACATTTTCCTTGTTCATGGCATATTTGATCAGCCTGTTTTGATCAAGTATAACCAGGGCAAAATCGAAGCCTATGTAAGCGCGAGACAATTGACTTGATCTTAATTTCCAACGTTTTTTAAAGTCGATTGTCTGGCGCTAACTATAACCTAACCGTTTTTTGAAGATTCTCAGCAATGGGTTTCAATTTGAGTCTATTTTCTTGAAAATTTTATAGATTTTCCAATTTTAATCAAGCTAACAATGAAATTTCATGCAACAATGGCGAACACACACACAAACACACAAACAGAATCTTTCAAATATATTATAGATATTTTAACAACAGACCATTTTCTTGATAGTTCGAAATATACATTGATAAATTGGTTAACTATACCATAACATACTGCGAGTTGTAAAAAGACCAGAATGGACCAAGTTGTTTGTAGGTTTGGTATTCCTCAATACCCAATGAGAACGACAAAAATACTATTGCTCTTGAAAGATGATGACCTAAGTGAAGAAGAACTAGATTCTTTCGATCATATCATGGTGAGAATTGATGAGGAACTTGAATCGATTGACGAAAAAGTCAAAAAGAATGTTCTCGATATGGCTTCTTTCACATTTGACGATTTCCTCAAGAAACCTGATGTTTGTGAAGATACATATTTGAGAATTTTGCGATGAAGTTTAAAAAGGTCTCAAGTTTTCATCAAAAGAACTCCATCCGAAATTCGAACAAATGCCTACAACTCTGATTTTGAGCCTCCATAGAGCAAATTTGGATTTACAGTATATTCTAGATCCCTACGCTTGCATCAACTATATCCTAAATTATATCAACAAAAGTAATCCAGAGATGTCAACTCTATTGAAAGAGGTGATTGACGATTGCCATAGTGGCAACGTAAGCCATCAACAGAATTTTTATAGAGTTTGCTCTAAATTCCTGAACTGTAGTGAAGTTTCCGTTCAAGAAGCAGTCTACATACTGCTGGGCATGCCATTGTCCAAGGTGAGTCGAGATACGGTTTACATTAATACAGGAGAAAAAGAAAAAAGGACGCGAATGCTTAAAAAAGCCAAAGATTTGAAAGAACTCGAACCAGACTCAACAGATATAATGAGCAATGGCTTACCAGAATACTACGCAAATCGTCCAACCGAACTTGAGTCTGTTTGCCTTGCTGACTTCGCATCCAAATATACTTTCAGAAAGTTGAAAATAAAAGAAGGAACCATTGAGTCTTTTGAACAGAATTGTGAACCAGAAGACAAAACCAGAAGATTCATCCTCCAAAATGAACTTGGCACTGTTTATGAAAGGTAACAAATAAAAGTCATTCGCTATCGTAAGTATCAACTGGTGAAAGATGAGAAAAACTATAACCGTGAAAAGGTTATGTTATATCTGCCTTGGAGAAACGAAGAAGAAGATATTTTGAAGAAGGACGTCAGATACTTGTATAACAGCAACAAGGACCATATTTTCAGCATCGAAAAGAATTATGTTTTTGATTCACAAATCGACTTGAATATAGTAGAAAGTGAAGTTGTGAAAGATCATCGAATTGAATTTGAAAGCTTTCGAGAACAAAATGTGCTAGATAAATTCCAAGTTTTTGATCTTCAAAATCCAGAAATGAGCATTGAATCCGATAACAAAGAAGTTAGAAACGTTAACAAAATTGGAACTTTTCTCAGCCCTAATATAATATCGGATGATGAATATTGTGCGCTCATCCGATCTCTGAATGAATGCCAACGTAATTTCTTCCTAGGACTGATGAACGTAGTGAAAACCAGCAATAAACCATTTTATCATTTTTTGACAGGTGGTGCAGGAACTGGTAAAAGCCTATTAATAAAATCGGTATACCAATCGATGAATCGGTGGTTCAACAGAGGTGGAAATAATCCTGACGAGTTGAAAGTTCTTCTATTAGGTCCAACTGGTAAAAGTGCTTTTAACATCAGAGGAACCACTGTACACTCAGCATTACATATACCAGTGATACAGAATGGACAAATTAAAAACCTCAATGCTGACCTCAAGAATACATTGATAAAGAAGCTGGGTCATCTCAAATTTTTGATTATTGACGAAGTCAGTATGGTTGGGTCAACAATGTTTGCCGAATAAACCATCGCTTAAAAGTAATCTTCAATTAAGATGAAGTATTCGGTGGAAAATCCATAATCTTTGTTGGAGACTTCAACCAACTCCGACCTGTTATGGATAGTTTCGTGTTTTCTTCACCGTTTTCGAGTTATGCGACATTGACAGAAAGCTTTCTCTGGTCAGCTGTACGTTTTTATCAACTAACCGAAATAATGAGACAGAAAAATGACTTAATTTTCGCTCTTGCTCTGAATAGATTAGCCGTTGGATCACTTACTGAAGAAGATAAACAATTATATCGTTCACGGTTATATCCCAAATAATCTTCAGAAATTCCAGTTGGAGCAGTCCGATTGTTTCAATACAACGAACAAGTTAACAAATATAATGAAGCAATTCTTGAACAGACAGAAGGCAAACAATACTTGAGCTCAGCATTCGATTTCGCTTCTCCGGGACTGCAAAAGAAGGTCAAAGACTGCTCTTAAAGTTGTATCTGGATTGTCAACCAATTCAACCTATTTATTGATGGGTTCGATTAACATCATTCTTTACAATTCAATGGTAATCGACCTTTCGGGATTGCATTTTACATACGCACAGGCCTTGGTTTGACTACATCAGCAACCTCGAGATATGAATTAAGCGGACAATCTTCGCATTTTGAACACATGACAGTTGACCTTCAATTCACTGTCCTCTTCATTTTCAATGTGTCTTTCAGATTTGAAAAATTGAAAGCTATGGAAATCATCGAGAAAGAGATATATAGATCTTATATAGAAATTTGATCGTGGTATGGGATTGGAATATTGATATCAGTTCCAATGATGGGGAAAAACTGAATCGTATGATGGCAAAGCTTGGTCTTCGTCGATATCCTGAGACTGTCCTCACATCAACTGATTATGGAACTTCTATTGACTATCTCTTCTCTTCGATAGAAATCGAAAATAGTTTTTTCTATGAATCAATTGGATCTGACCACGAAGCCTTGTTTGATAAACAGATTTAATGTATTAAGAAAATTATTATTCAAAAAAGCTTTTCCATAAAATTTTAAAAAACTTTCTGCAATTATGTCTGTCCTATAATTTATGAATTCCCTATAAGAAATGATAAATTTGAAAACTGACTCATTTGTACGGTCCCTTTAAATAAAAAAACATATGCTTTGAGCGATTATTTAATCCCAAACCCGAAGATTTTTGTGGAGAGAGAGAGAGAGAGAGAGAGAGAGAGAGAGAAAGAGAGAGTTCAACAAATTTCTTGGCACTGAGCTAAGGCTTTAGACATACAATGAGCAAACAGATAGCGGAGCTCATGTTTTTGCTTGATAGCGCACAGACAACAAACAAATCCATTCCTTAAAGTTTGAGTCGAGAAGGCAATTAAATAGAGTTTAAGTTCTTTAACGACTGTCTCTTAGACAGGGATTACAGTCGACACAATTGTCTCCAATGGATCGGATAGTCTGGTATCGGCGTCATTCCTGCCAGTGCTTAGTACTGTGCTGAGAGACAGAATCTTCACTAAAACCCAATAAAGATATTGAAAAAAATTATTTGCAAAAACAAGTTGTGTTTGAAGTAGTATTTAGTATACAGACCTCAGACTCTAAACTCAAATCATTTATCGTCTTCTCCTCGAACTGTTTGGACACGAATTATATTTTTCGCTCCAATTTTGCAAAACTATTCTATCATTTGATTGATATTCAAAAACAGTTTTTCATAAAATGTTTTCTGAAGTTTGTCTCAAAAAAGTCTTTGAAATTCAAAACATGTTTCTCTATAACTTTGCAAAAATTTTAATTGAATTCATAGATAAAAAAATTTCAATTTTTAATACTTGTGTTGACTCTTATATTCATTGGTATCACTTCTATTGGTAAGTTATTCTTTAATTTAATTGCAATTCAATCGAATAAACGAATCGATATTCAATTGAATTCTTCTCCAATAGACTGAGTATTTTCAGGACGACTTATTCCTTTTCCATTCGAGTCTTGTGGTCGCTCTCACTATCATCTGACGGATGGTTTTCCGGCCAAAACGGTGAACTCATTTACATAAGTCTTAAGCCAAAAGATGTCGATCTCTTGTCCAAAGCACAACCATCGGCGCCAACAAAGAAAGAGCTAAACAATAGTCAAGATCTTTAATTTCATTCAATTGTTTTGAAATCACTTTCAAAGATGTCTTCGAATAAAAGATTGTGTTTAAGAAGTCATTCAAACAAAAGACAGTCATTTAATGAACGTATTTGCGACGATTTGTCTGAAGTTATTCTTCAGTTTCTGCTATTAGAGGACAAACTCCGCTTTGAATGTGTGTCCGAACAGTTCCAGAGGACTGTCTTCACAAAACATTACGACCTCAACTCCTTTTTCTCAAACACCAGAATATCTGATTTAAAATCAATTGAATCACTGCTGAAGAAGTGTGCGAATATCAGATCCATTCATAAATTTCACCAAGATTTCAACAACGAAATGGTGGAATTGATTGTCGAATATTGTCATAATTTGATTGAATATGAAGGTGAAATCGATGACAGCGTTTTCACAGAGTTTCAGCAAAAGTTTGGCTCAAAATTAAAATCAATTCAATATAGTCCTGGTTTCAATCGTTTGAATATTTTCCCGAACGTCGAAAGAGTGACCATAAGATCGAAAGAATACTCGATTATATTAGTGATTAATTCACAGAAAGTCAAGTCATTGGATGAAACTGTTTTTGAAGGCAACAAACAGCTGTTCAACTACTTGATTGAAAACTTTGGAAGTCTTCGACATTTGACTGTCGACTTTTCAGACACCGACAATAAAAATGACATCGATGAGTGTTTGATCAAGATTTCGAAACTAAAGAATTTAATTGATTTGAAATTTGGACAATATTTTGTTCTAAACACTGAACTATTCTCCAATTCGTTGACAGAAATCGCAAATTATTGTCAAAAACTGAAGAGAATTTAATGCAGTCTTGAAATCACTTCAGAGAACGTCTCAAATATAAATCATTTGTTGTCTCCTTTGAAAGCATTTAAAGGATTGAAACGATTAGAGTTATATTTCAATAATACCACAGAAGAAGACATGAATGAAATCTTCACATTCGAGTCATTCAAAGATCTTTCAAATATTACTCCTTTGAGTCATGAATATCCTTCTTTTCCACCACAGAATGAGAAGACATTCTGAGCCGTCTTCCAAGTCTTCAAACAATTGGATTGTGGTTCGAGAGTGAAGTGCTTTCCCAACAATTCAAAGAAGAAATCGCTGAAAAGTGCAGAAAAATCAAAAAAATTTATAATTTTTGAAACTTTCATTGAATTTGTTTTAAAACACTTTATTATTGAATAAAATTTGATTTTAATTGAAGTTTCAGAATAACAAAATCATTATAGAATAGACAAGAATGACAATGAACTAAGACGAAATTCTAATGAAAGTTTAATTTATAGCTTAAATAATGAAATTAAGTTTTAGCATTTAACCCGGCAATAAGAATAATAAATCATGCAAAAGTAGGTTATACAAAATTGATCTCAAACCTAGGTATCCTTGGCTTTCCTCCTTCTAAGAAAAAGTTGTTCACAATTTTTTAGTTTATTTGATTTTATGTCAGTCCTTATCAATGGATAAATTAAAAGTCAATTAATTCTTAGTGCAAACATTTTATCAGTTTTGCGCCCAAGTTCTGCAGTCGACTGTCTTTTCATCCGAAGGCTCATCCGATTCATCAATAAAGCAATTTATTGATTAATTAGTTCCCATATTAGATATTTTACTAGACTTTAATACCAGTGTAGAAATTTTGAAATTAACCACAACTCAAGTGACAAACAATTCAAAAGTCTGTAGAATTAAAGCTTCAGTTAAGTCACAAGATTCAAAACTGTAAGTATGAGCTTGATCATTTGTTAATAATTATATTTTTTACAGTATTATATTCAAAAGATCTTGAACTTTCATATAACTATTAACGATATGTTCTAAATTGACCATTAATGTACTTTTAATCCTAATTGAAAGTGTGCATGATCAATTTTGAGATAAGCTTAACCTTTAAGAATGAAGTATGAATTTAATGGGTAATTACGAGATGAAAGTGAATCTTATGATCAATTTGTAATCAAAATCTCATTTTGAAAGAGATGTTTGAAAGGAGTTGTTCTTCTCTTATGAGTAGTCAATATTCCTAAACATAATTGAACTTAATATGAACTAGGTTGAATTTTAGTTGAGTCAATTCTTATTCACTTTAACAGATTAAGGTTGAAAAAATGATGAAGAAGAAACTGACCATACTCTTTACCTCGTTGGATGGCTAGGGACATATTAACGCCTGCCATGGTTTAGCACAAGAGCTCCAGAGTCGGGGCCATAGGATTGTGTTCGCCGTCGACCAGGCCTTCAAAGACAAATTGACTCCATTTGGATTTGAAGAGGAAACACATGGAGTGGTATCAGTCGATGGCAAAGAATACTGGCCACTGTTCATGGAAAAACACTGCCATGTTTTGCGTGAAGAGCCCTTGGCTATTACTGAAAAGGTTTTTCTGACTGCTGCTACCAAAATGTTTGAAGATAACAAGGAAAGGGATAAACAGTACCAGGAAATTATTGACAGAGTCAAGCCTGACGTTATCATCAGTGATAATTATATCTGTTCGCCAACTCTGACCAATCAACCAGGTGTACCTTGGATCTGGCTCTTCTCCGCTGCACCGCATTTAGCACTGATGGACGATAGGATTCCACCAACTTGGTCTGGTGAGTTTTGAAAAATATTTAACTTGAACAATTTATTACAAACTTAATAAAGTAATACATCTATATTTTATAACCATGATAACATTCAGGCATTACCTTCAGTCATTAAGTGATTAAAAAAGCTAGAACATGAAAACTGCAATACAGTCGACTGCCTCTATAATAAACACCCTATATAATGAACTTTCCCTTATAACGAACAACTTCAAGATTCCAAAACCACTTCAATAGACATTAATGTTAAAAATGATCCCTTATAGTGAACATTTGTTCCCTCTATAATGAACTTTCCTCTATAATGAACGCTATGTTAAGACCACTCTAATAGCAGTATTTGATGTATGTAATGGCGAAAGGACCAGGTTGCTCTGGCCAGCCCTGCGTTCGGGTCTGCTGAGCACGTGGCCTGTCCTTTCCTCTCTCGAACAGTACGAGAAGAGACTCGAGAGTGCGCGCCGGTGTTCGTGACGACAAATGAACACAATTAATTTCAATTAATTAACAATTTTATTGATACCTTTTCTTTAAAAATCAGGAAATAATTCACAAAAAGAGCACAGAATTAGGAAAAGTGTACTAAAGATTAAGAGAGAACTAAAAAGAGGGCTAAAAATACTGTCACTAAAAATGTGGTTAAAAACTAAAAATGAGAGCTAAACTATACGTTAAGAGAACGGAAATCAGAAGAGCACGTGGAGAGCTCAGCTCCATAGCTGAGCCCCCACTCCACTCTGCACCACAGCACACTACGAGAAGAGAGACCCAGAGCGCTCGACTGCACAGCCCTTTTATATATTTTTTAAAAAAACAATGGGCTATAATTTGTTCAAAAGGTGGTCAGCAGCTGATGACCAGCGCAGTGCTCGACTGAGCAGATTATTGATAACAATAGTGATTCATGTTTTAGGGCGCCCTTATAACCGGTTTTTACATGGAATGAGCTGTGCGTATGACTGATAAATAGTTAAAATAAAACAATAATAATTAAATGAAAATTACGAGGGGTTGAGCTTCACTACAGAGCTCCCCACTTAAGCGGTTGAGTCCCATCAACCGTCGTCCGCGATGGTCGAGGCTCGACCTGAGCGGCTCGTTAGAGTGAATTGCTCAACTCCCGACTCGTCGTCCGCATCGATAGCATTCGTTCGTCCCTTGTGCACTTGATCTCCGGCTGCATCGGTAGCGTCCGTTCGTTCCGAGCATTCGGTTCATCTTCGGTATCGGTGGCTTTCGTTCATTCCAAGCAATCAGTTTCCTCCATCTGCGTCGGTGACATTCGTCCTTTCCAAGCATTCGGTTCTCCCTCTGCGTTGGTGGCATTCGTCCGTTCCAAGCATTCGGTTCCCCATCTGCGTCGGTGACATTCGTCTGTTCCAAGCATTCGGTTCCCCTTCTGCGTCGGTGACATTCGTCCTATCGTTTCAGCTGCACAGCCCTTTTATATATTTTTAAAACAAACAGTGGGCTATAATTGGTTCAAAAGGTGGTCAGCAACTGATGACCAGCGCAGTGCTCGACTTAGCAGATTAATGATAACAATAGTGATTACTATTTTAGGGCGCCATTATAACCGGTTTTTACATGGAATGAGCTGTGCGTATGACTGATAAATAGTTAAAATAAAAACAATAATAATAAAATGAAAATCACGAGGGGTTGAGCTTCACTACATGTAAAACCTGAATATTATGTCATTTAAATAATAAACCTTTTATTTGAATATGTTTTCAATACAATGTCCTTTATAATGAACATTCCTCTATAATGAACAAGTTATTCAAACAAATCGTGTTCATTATAGAGGCAGTCGACTGTAATATCATTGCATTTCATATACCATTACGGCCTTGATAAAACATGTCTATTGTTTCATTCAACATTAACCAAGCTCTTTTGAATAAGCATGCACTAAATTTATCATCATTCACCAACTAAACCTAGATTGGCGATCGCAAAGAATTGCAGAGATTTTCCGATGCAATGACTCAAGTGTTGAGTGGACTACAAAAGCAGATCAGCGACTATTGTGTATCAAAAGGCGCACCAGAGCTCAAGGGTGGACGACTCCATCCGATCAGTCCTAAACTCAACATCTATTTGTGGCCAAAAGAGCTCGATTATGATGAGCTCATACCAATGCCCGACAACTGGATAAGAGTTGAGAACTTCATTCGTGTGACAAACGATACCTTTGAAATACCGGAACATTTTGGCAAAAAGCCAGGAAAACTGGTCTTTCTATCAATGGGTTCGTTTGGTTGCGCGAACTTAGACCTAATGAAGAAACTGACCGGAATTCTGGCCAAATCCCAGCACAAATTTATTGTATCGAAAGGACCGGTGTTTGATTCGCATGAATTGTCTGAGAATATGATAGGCAAGAGATTCCTTCCCCAGAGTGCTGTCCTTCCTTTAGTAAACCTGGTTATCACCCATGGCGGAAATAATACAGTCACAGAAACCTTCTATTTCGGGAAACCTATGTTAGTGTTGCCTCTCTTTGGTGATCAGTACGACAACAAACAGAGAATTGAAGAGACGGGACACGGCTTAAGACTCAATCCCTTCCACTGTTCAGAGGCTGATATACTCAGTGCTGTCGATAGACTGGTCTCTGACGAGGGTTTGGCTCAAAGAATGAGTGCTATCGGAGAGCGAATCAGAAAAAGAAATGATAAAAAAGTGGTGTCCGATAAGATTGAGTGCCTCTTAGAATAATTATGCTTGCTCAAATTTCTAATCTGAGTCTACAAAGTGTATGAATTTTGATTAATTTGATTTTATGATTAAAGTTTGAATTGACTGTAATTTGCATAATTAGTTTTAATTTATTAATAGTTAAGTGTTTGTTATAAGACTATTCAGTGGTAAAGGAGTGGTAATCCATCCGGTGAGTACTAAACTAAGCGTTTATTTATGACATCATTACTGCAATGTTAGCGGATAAGTGAGAAGACGGACAGAGATTCTAAGAGACAGGACTCGGCTTAAAACTAAATCCTTTTTACTGTTCAGAGGCTGAGTTACTCAATGCTGTCGATAGACTGGTCTCTGACAAGGGTTTGACTCAAAGCATGAGTGCTATCTGAGAGCGAATCAGAAAAGTGTTTACAATAACGTTATCACCGATGAGATTAAACTTCTATTAATTTTATAATAAGTGTTGTAAAAAAAAATTTCATAATAAATCACAGTTTGGAAAAAAACTTTCATTATATAAGAAGTGAAATTTTACCTTGATAAAGGTTATTATGATCTTTTGGAGCGACTTGTATTCCACTTGGCTCGAGTGTCACAACAGGAGTCGGCCAATAGGATGAACGCCAACTCGTTGGCCATTGTCTTCGCGCTATGTATTTTACGGACCAATAAAGTGATGCAAATGCAGGACAAGCTGTCAGACATTGCCAAACAGACCTCGTATGTATTCAAGCATGCTTATTCGAAACTAACACAATTGATATAGTTTCAAATCTGTTTGAATTAACCTAGAAATTTGATTATCAAGATTCAATTATACAGTAAAGCATAAGTAGTAGAATTTTCTCGAATTGATAAATACAGTAATCACTTTTAATATTGTCCTCGCTCCTATTTGTCCGACTATGTCCTCAAACATATTCAGTGAAAATTTAACGAATCCTTATACGCCAGCTCTTCTAATTTGAACTGAACAAGGTCAATAAATATCATTCTATTAATTGCCAATCAACTTTGTAATTTTCTTTGAAAGTTGAATCTTTGTTTGTTCACTTTTTAATAATTACATTGCTGAATTCAAAACTTGATTAATGAAATGTTAAATTAAACAATATTTCTAAAATGAAAAATTCAAAAGAAATCATCAAACATAAAATGGTTAGAGCAAATATTTGCTTGATAAAATCATCAAAATCAACAGTGAAGTTTTTCAATTCATCTTCTTGAATTTTGAATGCTTCATTAAACCATTCAGGTTTCTGCGAAGAAATAGTGAACATTCTTGCATATAATTGCCTAGAATATTCTTTTATATACGAATCGATTAAATATAATCCACTTTCTATAACTCTCTCCAACCTTAGTCAAGAAAAGAACATGAGAATAATATTTCAAAGTGAAAATGATAAACTCACCCTTGTAGAATTTGGACTTTCAATGGGTGCTTCTTGTCAATTGAGAATACATTATAAAATTGAAAATACTTTTCATCGCTAATAATTATATTTCTGAATTGCTTCAAATGATAATATAACATCTTCATATTTTTGCTGTTATCTAGAAGAACTAGCTTTCCTTTGATTAATAGTCTAGCAAACTCATAATAGTCATGATGTTGCTCAATGATGAATTGGTTTTTGAGAATATGGAATTGTTCTAGATTGAATGTTTCAAGTTTTTCAATACTATGATGACTTTTGATCAAAAGCTGTTTATTATCACAAATGTCATCAAATGACTGAACCAAAGGAACCAATTTTGGTGTCGAATATATTCCCAACAAAATACTCACAAAACAACGACTCAAAAATGATGTGCCAATAATCCATGTGATTAAAGTTATATCCAGTGAATGTGCATGGATCATTTTGTTCAAATTCCCAACCAAATACCCATTTCTATTCGCACTCTGAGACAACAACAAACCCAAAACTTGTATGACAATATTTTTCGGTTTGTTTCCAATGATAAAACGAACAAGTACAGTTATGAACACAATCGTGAAAATCAGAGAATCCAAACCTATTCAAAATGATAATTAAATTGAAATGTCGCAAATTTTTTAAGGATGAAGCAATATCTCCATACAAAATCCAATTTTGTTACGAGTTGATTTTTCATCCATTTAATTTGCTTACTTCAATGTTGAAAATTGTGATGAAGTTTAAATATGTGTCCGCTTTGTAATTAACAATAGTCGTCATGATTTCAATCATATAACTTTGACTCATTGCTTGAATGCTTGACTCATTCAATTGGACATCAGTTATAGGCATTTCTTCTAAGTTGAGTAGACTTTCCTGAATATTGGATTTTCAGTCATTATTGATATTAGGAAATAAAATGAAAATTTTTTTCCTTAATACCCCTGATAAGAATACACAATATTTTATGTTCGATTGAGCAATAGAGTTGAAATTTTGGGTGTAAAATAAGCATGGTAAGCATATCTCAAATAAAAGTACATATAGCGAATAAAGTGAATATAGCTTGTTTAATTTTAAATTGAGCATATAACAAGCATTAGGTTCATAAATTACCAAGTAAAGATATTCCAAATTTTATCTCAATAAGTAATTGATTATCATTTGAAATTTCATACAGAACCTTGCTTAGAAACAGAAGTGAGTGTTTATTTTCATTATATCTTGATTTTTGAAGAAATTGTTTAACTGTGGTTTTACAAGATGATTTATTTTAATTCAATTTGAATAACTTCAAAAATACCTTCTCTTTATAATTCCTCGTTGCAACCAAAACCATATTGTATCTACACATCAGTTTCTGAAGCATATCACCAAGTGATCCATAAAGACCCTGTAAAATATAAATTGTTTGATAATATTTTCTAATCAACATCTTATAAATGTTAAATAAAATACATCGAATTTGAAAATTCTTAGTTTTAATGTTGAGTTGGATGGACTGGGACACATTGTTCTTTCAATGGTACTCAATTGCTTGATTAAAGAACTATACATCGAATATAGTTTTGAAATTGAAAAGTATTTTAAAGATTGATCCATAACCAATTTTTTCAAAATATAGCATCCCTTTGAATGATAAAAGATGAAGATTCACTAAAATTCTATATTCCAATTTTTTAAATGCATCATTGAATAAAACTTGAAGCTGTTAAATTCATCTCTTTACTTTTTCAAAAATATATTCAGCAATTTCAACTCACAAAACTTTATTGTGAAACATATGTCTCTATCAACACACCAAGAATATAATTATTCCGAGAAATTGAAAAACAAAATTTTCCTGTCACGAATTATTCTTATATTCATAGCTTCCGTTTTCTAAATGATTAGTTGTGATTTGAAAGCTCGAGTTTCGATGCTCAGCCTTGTCTTGGTAACTCACATGAATTTTATATCTTGTTTTGTATCTTGTACTGTGTTATTTGTACTGTATGAGATAAGCCCTGATAAATTTGACCAATAGAAGGTCGTAAACAATAACCAGGTTCAAATTTTCTTTGAGTTAAAGGATGAAAAATTAGACTCGAGCTCAGAGCTCAAGCTGCTTTAATTTATGTTATTAATATTTGAATGTCAAATATAATCAAAAATGTTTGTTATCTTAACATTTATTAAGTCGAATATTTACATCTGGGATATATCGGCATAAAATCAATAGATATGTGTTTCTTAGCAATCATTTAATGAGAACCAATTCAATTCATAACAAACATGTTATTGAAGAAAGTCATGAAAGTATCAAGGACATGTTTGTCGTCATTGTCTGGAAAATATAACACTCAGTTTCTATTCACTTCTCTATGGAATGATATCGAACGCAATGATCTTGACATTCAATCTCTGGTTATTTTAAAAAACAATTTTTTGATCAAAAATACATATTAAACTTATTGCATTTAAAATTAATAAGTTTCAAGGTCAAAATAAGTTCATTCAAAATTTTAAGCATATTTCAAACAATATAAAAGAGAATGATGAGTTAATCTCGATAATTGTGAACATTATTGGTTTGAACATAAATCACGTCAATTAATTTCACTCGGTAATTTTAAGATACTTCTTATCATTTAACTTGTACATTTAACTTGTATGTTTATGCATTTGAAACAAGTACAAGCACCATTGCCGGGTTCAATCATTTAAAATGTTCAATGAATTAATGAAATTGATATTCAAATCATTAACATTCCTATAAAAAGAGACCCGAAAGAAATTATAAAACATAAAATTTAACGAGTAAATATTTGTTCGATTAAATCATCAAGTTGAGCAGTAAACTTTTAAATTTCATCTTCTCCATTTTACTGCATGGGTTTCTATGAAAGAAAACTGTAAATTTTTCCACCAATTTGCAACTAAAATTTTCAAAAATGTGAATCGAATAAATTTTATCGAAAACAATAAACTCGCCCTTCTAGAATTTAAGCTTTTAATGAGTCATCCCTTTTAATGAGTAGTGCTTCTTGTAAATTTAGAAAACATTATATGAATGAAAATATTTTTCATCCCTAATAAATATTTTTTTTTGGTTTGTTTCAAATAATAACATAATAGTTTCATATTGTGACTGTTGTCTAGAATTACAAGTTTTCCTTCGATTATTAGTTTAACAAGCTCAAAAAACTTATAAGTTTGTCAATCGATTTTTGAGATAATAGAATTGTTCTAGGTTGAATGATTCTAGTTTTTCGATTGTATATAAACTTCTGATTGAAATATCTCAGCAAATATTGGCAATAATATCATCCAATGATTGAACTGAAGGAACAGATTTTTGTGTCGAATATATTCCTAACAAAATACTCACAAAACAACGACTCAAAAATGATGTGCCAATAATCCATGTGATTAAAGTTGTAGATAATGGATGCGCATGGATAATTTTGTTTGAATTTTGAACCAAATGTCTAGTTGTTCTATTTGACTTTCATTTATTGAATTTAATCTTTCTTACTATTTACATATTATTGATCTTAGTAATTGATACATCTACACTTTTGTTTCACTTCATAATATAGAATAAATATAATCGAAAGAAATATTCCTGATATATTTATTTATCATTCATAAAATGTTGAAATATGTTTTTCTAGGAAATTGGCAAAATTATTAAATCTCTCTCTCTCTCTCTCTCTCTCTCTCTCTCTCTCTCTCTCTCTCTCTCTCTCCTCTTCTTCTCTTAATATTTGTTTCTATATTGATATACATTTATATAATATGCAAATTTAACTAACTAATTTAATCAATCTAGGATAAATAACAAAATCGCATGATACATTGCATTTTATGACTCACTTCTCTCCAAAATGCGGTCGGAGTGGTTTGAGTGCATGAAAGTTCAGCAAGGTGATGAAATATTTGATTATTCTGATAGCAACAGATCTCTTATGATTTTTGCATCACCAAGGGTACATAATTTATATTTGATATAGATATATTTTTTGGGGCAGTGACAAATGGCCTCATGTGGTGGCCTCCGATAGTGGCCTCCAATAGTGGCCTCAATTGTTGAGGCCAGATAAAAGTGACAATTGGCCTCATACTGGTGGCCTCAAACTGTTGGCCTCAGATTTTGAGGCCATGAAAAAGTGACAATTGGCCTCACACAAGTTGCCTCAAACTGTTGGGCTTTTTCAATATGTAAGACTTTTGCCCAAGTTCTTTGTGCACTGCACAACAATTTGTGCTTGTTCACTTCAATCCAAAATGAACTAGTGCACTTTTGATAAAACTTACACAAAAATGAATAAAACTTTGAAATTGGTTATAAAATCACTTTATTTTAAGAGAATCCATGAATTAGAAGTTTAAGATAAAATTGAGCATAAATTCAGTAAAAATAGGAATCTCTATAAGCCGATCAGTGGTCAATTTATATACCATAGCTATCCTTTGTTTAGCCACTGACTGACCCGGATTCGGCATCTTTTGAGTTAAAGGATAAGAGC